>PVHY01004296.1:0-41903 GCA_004024945.1 Uropsilus gracilis
GTTTTTTCTTTTTTTTTTTTTTGGAGACTAGGTCTTGCCATTTTTGCCTGTGGAACCACAGGCTCTCATTGCCTGGGGTACCACAGACTCAAGTAATCCCCAGCCTCAGCTTCCCAGGTAGCTGGGATGACAGGCGCGCACCACCACGCCCAGCTATTTTTTGGAACTAGGTCTCGCTACGGGCCCCAGGCAGGACTCGAACCACGATCCCTAGCCCCAGCCGCTTCATAGGCTGAAGCTTACAAGCATGAGCCACCGTGCCCGGCGGACAAATTACTTTTTAGGTTATTGTGGAATTATGAATCATCGAGAAGCACCTGGCATACTAGAACTAATTGTATGCCGTGACACTCTAGAAATGGTGGTAGATATTGCGAATTCAATCTGCACAGCTAATTGTCTCATTTTCTCTAGGGCCTCCTTCCTTGTTTGGTGTGGAGCATGCAGTGCTGACCCTCACACCACCATTATATGTGCTTACCCTGGGTGAGCCAGTTCCCGAAGCCCCGTGATCCCCTGAGGGATGAGCACATAACACAGGCAGAGCCCACAGTCCTCCCTAGGAGTGATATATGCTTATTCAACTCAGTTCCTCTTCCTCCAGAGTCACTAAGATGGGAAAGAATGAGTCCAGATTCACCAGAGACCAGGTGATGAAGTCAACAGAAGCTAAGAATTGGAGAGATGGAAAGGATGAGAGAAAGGAGAACAAAATCTTTTGAGAACTTGACTCCAGGCTTGCCTGATTCTTCCCCACCTCTGCCTCTAACTATACAGGTACCAACACGTTTTTTTTTCTTGCTGAAGTCAACTTGAGGTCACCTGCAATCAGGAGTCTAATTATATCATTATCACAAATAATCTCCTGACCAGCCAACCTGAATGATCCCTGGGGCTGCCTTCCAGGCAGAGCTTCTCTTAGAGTCTCTGTATGGTTCATCTGAATCACCAAAATCTTAAATTTTGAGTAAATGGGAAAAATAATCCCAGCCAGATAAGAGCCGGAACTATCCTGGGGGCACGAAGATGTTTGAGTGCCTGGGGAAAGCAGGAGCTCAGAATATATGGGAAAAGAAGACAAGGGAGCTCAGAATAAAGGGGGAAAGAAGACAAGGGACACCTACTTAACAGTCTGCATGCAAGCCAGCACTGAGCGCTGTCCATTTCTATGGGTTTGTTCAGCCACCCTTTAGGAGGCCCTTGTGGAGATGAAAGGGTGTACTGCTCAAGGAATTTACAAAGGAAACCTTTCCTCAGGCTTCTCCTGCCTTTCAAGCCTTTGGACGCAAGTGCTTGGCTCCCATCTTGATCCTGGTTAGCCAAACCCTACAGGAGAGATCTGAGGAGAAGGGCAGTTGCTGGGCTAGAATTAGCTAGAGAATTCCAAGCTTTCGAGCAAAAACCCAGTTACTTCCTTTTGCTGCTAATAAATGAAGTCCCCAGGAGAGAAAAAAATTAAGGTAACTAACTTGCTTGTGTTTCTCCTTTATGTCCCTAAACCTTTGTTGTTGACCTCTGTCATCTACAGAGTGGCTGAAGTGAAAAGTAGTGGACAGGTAGAAGATAACAAGAACAAGACCCTGGCTCTGCTGTGACCTTGGCCAGTCACTACCTGCTCCCTTTAAATGGAATCTTATTACTTCTTGGTGGAGGCTGACCTGGAGAACTACAGGGAAAATGGGAGGTCTTGGCCCAGATCTTGGTGGCTGAATAAACGGCAGTTTCTATTAAGACCCTAAGTCCTGAAGATCCGGACCAGTGTTTTTTACTCTGTATTGCAGCCTCCTTTGCTGACCAGACACAATAGGTGGACCAACTTTACATAAGTAAATGGAGACGCAGACAAGCAAACAGCCTTTTGTCCAGCATTCCTTCAATAAACCACTGTTGAGTTCCTTTAAGAGTGAGAGGCCTACTTGCGCAAATGCTCATTGGGAATTTGCCCTCTGTATTACCAATGGAAAAAAAAATGGGTTTACTAGACAAAGTGTGTGGACAAGGTTCCAAATGTGTGTATTTATATATCTTTTTATATTAAATTATTTTATTTTCTTACAGTGTTTATTTTTGGACAGTGTTTTATTTCTCCCCTCCAGTGTGGTCCACATAGTACTCTGACCATGGCACCCATGATCCATGATCATAGTGTCTCCTTTGCTCTTCCCTCCCCTGTTTTGGCCCCTCTCTCTTCCCCTCCCTTGCTGTATGCCACAGTTCTATGGTCAACTTGCAAGTTTTGTCTTTTTCTTGACCCTGTGTTCAATGTCCCTGTATTCTACCTATACATGAAATCATCTGATATTTATCTTTCTCTTTCTGACTTACTTCAGTTAGTATAATCCCTTCCAGCTTCATCCTTGTTGGTGCAAGTGATATGAGTTGTTTTTTGTTTTGTTTTGTTTTGTTTTTTTATGAGACTAGGTCTCACTATTTTTGCCTGTGGAACCACAGGCTCTTGTTGCCCGGGGTACCACAGACTCAAGCAATGTCCAGCCTCAGCTTCCCAGGTAGCTGGGATTACAGGCGCGTACCACCACGCCCAGCTATATTTTTGGAACTAGGTCTCACTATGGGGCCCAGGCAGGACTCGAACCGCAATCCCTAGCCGTGGCCACATCATAGGCTGAAGCTTACAGGCATGAGGCACCGTGCCTGGCCTATACACAAGTTTATCTTTTTTGATGGCTGAGTAGTATTCTATTGTGTATAGATATCACATCTTCTTGATTCATTCATCTGTTTGGGTGCATTTGTGTGTGTGTGTGTGTTTTTAAGCATTTCTAAAGTTTTATCTACCTATAAACAGATTAAATAGGCTATGGGACTACTAAGAGGACTGACTGGTTCCTGAAACTGAGCTCCATTTACAAGTTACCTGGAGTGATTTGGGAAAGCTGTTTCAGAGAGTGTGATGAAGTCTTAGAAACATCAACCATCCTTATATTGTGATTATAAGTACAATGACTTCCCTCCCAAGTCATCAGTGAAAAGTTGGAAACAGCGTCAGTGTCCAAGCATTGGTTCAGTGAATTAACTTTTAAATTTTGGAATACAGTGAACCCTTGAACCAGGCAAGTGTGCACTGTGTGGATCCACTTATACATAGGTTTTCTTGTAAATAGACAACTTACACTTATAAATGTATTTTCTCTTCCTTCTGATTTTATTAATAACATTTCTTTTCTCTAGTTTGCTTTTACAATAGAATATAGTGTACAAATAATATGCAAAATATATATTATCAACTATGTTATCAGTGAGGTTTTTGGTCAATAGCAAACTGTTAGCTGCTTAGCAGTCTACAGTCTTGAGAACATTATGCATGAATGTTTTACTTTTAGGTATCAACATGCTTAACCTATATGTTCAAGACACAACTCTATCTATACCTTGAATATTGACCTACCATTAAACATTAACAAATACAAGGCTGGGCATGGGGACGCATGCCTATAAGCGGCAGCCTAGGAAACCGCGGCCAGGGCCAGGGATCGTGGTTCAAGTCCCATGGGGGCAAGTAGCGAGACCTAGTCCCCAAAAAATAGCTGGGTGTGGTGGCACACACCTTTAATCCCAGCTACCTGGGAAGCTGAGGCTGGGGATTGCTTGAGTCAGTGGTACCCTAGGAAACATGAGCCTGTGGATCCACAGGCAAAAATAGTGAGACCTAGTCTCAAGAGATTAAGATGATGATTCACCAGTGACATGGTGGTAGGATAATCTCAGAGTATACAGCTATGTAAAAATATATATGGGTGTAATCAATAAAAAAAAGAAAGAAAAAACATGTTCTTGCAAAGTTATCATTTGAAAGCGAACAGATAATCCACTCAAATAAAAACTACTCAGACATACAAATATATCTCACAGGACATCACCCAGAATATGGAAACAATTGGTCTCATCCAAAAACAAGAAGGCAAACAACTCATTTGTCACATCATTTTTAAAAATCAGGCAAGATTGTAAGAGATCCTTCACCAAAGAAAATGGTGAGAAACACATAAGAAGATGCTAACTTCACTGACCTAGGGAAATGCAATCTAAGTCACAATAAGCTAGTACTCACAAAACACACTCACAAAAACAGTTAAAAAGAGAAAGAAAACATCAAATGAGTGAAGCTGTAGAGAAATCAGAACTCAGAGCCACTCCTCCCAATAGCATACTCCTCCTCATAAGGAATGTTACTTTCCTTCTTATCTTTTCCTCCTCCCGCTTTTTATATCAAGTAGTGGTGAGGGGAGACTCTGGGACCCCTGTTCTTATATGATACTTAGTGAGGCCCTCCTGCTTGGTAATAATCTGAATTGGAGAAGGAGATTGTACTCAGTTGGGAGGAAAGAATCATTTTTGTTTAGACTCTAAAGAGAAGTGACATCCTGTGCGCCTCTGGATGGACGTGATGCTCAGCTGCGATCTACCACCTCTAGCTCAGGCTGCTGGGAGGCAGAGACTGACACTGGTCCGCTCTGACCCTGGCTCATCAGGCTCTCACCAAATGTAAGCTCAATGGTGCCGCTGCTTTCAGCGATGGACATGGTCCCTCCAAGATCTGGGAAGGAATTCAACACCCGAGGGTGGAGACCTACCTGGAGCTGGTGTCTCATGAGTAGGCAAAGGGCATTCCTTTAAGTATCCTGCCTTTTCAACTATTCACAGATGGCCCCGTCCCTCATCTCCACTCCCCATTCCTGACATTTGCTGCGCTGTGCATGTGTTTGAACTTATGCTTTCTAAGTTATCAGTCACACTTACTCACTTTTTGTTTCCAAAGACAACTTCTGCCACCTCATCCTAGTTCCTGCCCCCAAGAGCTGGTGAAAGCCAGTGTACATGTCCGAGCTTTGATTGGGGGACTGCAGGGTTTTAGAGTACAGACAGTGCTGTGCATTCACAGAGAGCAGGTGGCCAACATTACCCTTGCGATGAAATCATGAGTCTTGCATTTTTCATTTTACACAGCAGGACACAGAACATAATAATAGTTTTTGTTCATTCTAAGTAAACATCTGACAATGTCCAATTCAGTGAGTTCTGCCCTCCAAACACAACAATGTCTCCACAAGTGAAAATAGCTGAAAATATATGCATTCACAGGTGGTGAGGACAGATGTCTGTGTAAGAAATAATGGACTCCCTTTACTCTTCTCTTTCAAACCCTTATTTCTGAGCTGGCCATGGTGGCACACACCTTTAATCCCAAGCCTAGGATGGGAAGCTGAGACTGAGAATCGCTTGGGAGTCTGCGGGTTCGAGACCCACCTGGACATCATAGTGAGACCTAGTCTCAAAAAATAGCTGGGCATGGTGGTGTGCGCCTGTAATCCTAGCTACCTGGGAGGCTGAGACTGGGGATCACTTGAGTCTGGGTTACCCCAGGTAAAGAGAGTTTACGGTTCCCCAGGCAACATACCAAGACCTAGCCTCAAAAAACAAAAACAAAATCCTTATTTTTCCAGCAAGTCTCTCTTGCCTCCAGCTCCCATTTCCCCAAATTTAGAAAGCTCGGGTCTCACATGTCCCCAGCCTGCTCGCCACACCATGGTGGAGAGCACACCACACAAAACACACAACTGCATCATGGCTCTGTGTTTAACCAGGGGTGACATATCCCACACCCCTTTTGGCCTAACTCTGGTGAGCCTCTCAGGTAGGTGGGTGGACATATGCAAACATGTAGCCTCTCTCTCCATATTGGGCCCTGGTGAACCACATAAGGCTGCCTTGGGTCCTGTGTCCAGTCAGAACTGGAAGAGGTGCTCTGGCCGCTGAAAACAGTTTGGGGAGCTCTGAACAAGGCAGGCTTTGCGTTCAGTCCTGCCAAACCTAACAGATTTCAGTCACTCTCCCTGTCCCAAGAACTGATCCCAACAGCAGAAGCAGGGCTTCTCTTAAAACCAGAAGTATCTAGAATCTCTTTTCATTTCTCCCCTCATTCCTCTTAAACCACCTCTTAAAATAACTCTCTGATCCAAGTAATTGCATCTATAATTGTGTATATACAAAGGCTATTCAAAATGCCCCCCTTCCCCTTTCAGGTAGCTCTTCCACTTGTAACAGACAGTACTTGATGTTATGGGCCATCATCTCCTTTACATAGCTCACAAAATATTGTTACCTGTTTTTTTCCAACTGAGGAGCCCTGGTAGGCTGAGACCCACTCCATCCTCTCTGTGTGATAGTACTAGGGTTGCTGGCTCCTTCTTTAGAGAATGCTGCCAGGAGATTTCTCTGCCAGGAAGGCAGGTTTACACTCAACAGCTTCTGTGTCTGCACTTAGAGGCAGGTTGTACTGGACCTTCTTAGACTTCACAATAGCCCCCTCTACCTCATGCTTACAGTGGAGTGTGCTCAAAATGTATGTCCATGATACACACCATGTTTAGTCTTTGGGTGCAACCACTACTTCCCTTCAGCATTTTTCTGTAGCCATCCCCCTCCTTTACCCTATTCAAACATATGAGTTCTCTATTATCATTGTCTTAAGAAATGGGTCAATTTCTCAGCATTTGATTTTCAAAGCCGAGACCTATTTTAAAAAGCCTGATAACAGGAGACAGAACCTGATGAGTTAGCCTTGAATAGGTCTTCCAGGAGGACAACTGGAAGTCAGGAGCTGCCAGGTATGTTTTATGGGTGTATGTTAGGAGTCATGTGAGGAATGAAGAAGAAATGAGATGGAAGAGATTGATGATGATCAGAGAGCCATCAGTTCACAGACACAGAGCATGATCTGAATTGGTCCGATTTAATGCAATTGTAAACATCCTTATATAGTTTGGCAGGGAATAATCACAATAATCAGTAGGGAAGGTGAAACTTGATTCCAAAGTGAACATGACAAACAGCAGGGGTATAGGTAATAACATAGGAATCTAACTCTGGGGTCAGATCATCATCATCATCATATTAGTCATAGGTCTCCTGAGACATCCTGAAGAGATTAGAAGACTGTGTCACTGGTAAGGGACCGGCTATAGATCACCCTCTGGTGTGCCAGAGGGGATGAGAAGAGATAAAAAGTGTTCTTTTTATCTCATAGCTCATTCCTCATCCTGTTCCCACATCTCTCGGGGGGGAGGGGGTAAGGTGGAGGGAAGGGGTGCATGGCTGACCTGTGTTCTGAAAACAGTCTAATTGTACTAGTCCACACTGCCTAGTTAACTCTGGTCTCCATCCCCACAAGGCTACCTCCTTCTGAACCCTCTTTCTTGCCCATACCTGCTCTCTGTAGAGACACAGAAGAAAATTCTCCACTACCCCTATAGCTTCTTCTTGACTGATCAAGCACACAAACTATCATCAGACACATTAGTGACATATCCCACATTCCCCTTGGCCTAACTTTGGTGGCCTTTCAGATAGGTGACAGGCATAGGAAAACATTTCGCCTCTTCCTCCTCATTGGGCCCTGTGCCCAATCAGGATCAACAGAGGTGCTCCGCTGCTGAACACAGCTGGGGGGAGCATCAAGCAGGTCAGGCTCCGTGCTCAGGTTCTCCCAAACTTAACAGATTTTGCTGATAAAATGAACAAGTGTAACTACACACTTATGGATATAAATTCTAGAGTAAGTTGGAAAGAATGAGGGTCTTTAACTCTAGAGCTAAGGAACAGAACTGGGGTCTGGGATGTCTAGGAGAGACAACGTGGTCTCACAAGATGAGGAACTGGTGAAACGCACCACAAAAACAGGCACTCTGTTACTCTGTTACTTGATATCTGACCACCATGAAGATATCTCCTTGATGAAACAAGGTTACTTCTGGAGCTGATCCTCCAGTTTTGTACTCTTCATTATCCAGGTAAGACAATGGTAACTGGTTTTCTTAAAACCCACAGGGTCTCAGTTCACCTGAACTCCACATGCCAAGGTGACATATATTGGGAAAGCCTGCTCTGAATATTTCAGGAAGGCCCAACCTTTGCCTCATCCAGGCTTCACATCTCTTATCTGCAACTACCCCTTGGTGGGACCTGGCCTTTGCCCTTACACCTTCCCTCCCCACTGCACAGAATCACATTGGCTCTAAGTAAATCACTATTCTCCATGGTAAATATATTTTTTAAAAAGGTCAATTTCACATATCAATGATAGCATCAAGTCAAAAGAAGGTCAGTCAAACTATCCATCAAAATCTTTGATCATAGTTTAGGTAGAGAAAATGGCAGGCAAATTGAATATTCCCAGGACACAGTTTTGTGGATATGTTACACCTGATATTTAAACAACACTAGACGATGTACCTGGTCACCTCAAAAGCCATGATTTACTTGTGGTTAAAAAAAAATATTGCATTAAGTTTACATCATTATTTTGATTTTGATGGGGATTTAGTTTTTTTCAACCTTTGCTAATGGAAAATCTCAAAAATAAAAATGAAAGTAATAACACAACACTCATATGTCAATCACCTTGAAATATCAGTTGGGAAAACTTTGCCACTTGTATAATATATATTTTTTTTCTTGGTTTTGTTTTTTGTTTTGAGACTAGGTCTCACTATTTTTGCCTGTGGAACTGCAGGCTCTCGTTGCCCAGGGGGTCACAGATTCAAGCAATCCCCAGCCTCAGCTTCCCAGGTAGCTGGGATTACAGGCATGCACCACCAGGTCCAGCTATTTTTTTGGAACTAGGTCTCGCTATGGGTCCCAGGCGGGACTTGAACCGCAATCCCTAGCCCCGGCCGCTTCATAGACTGAAGCTTACAGGCACGAGCCACTGTGCCTGGCTCAACTTGTATAATATAGAGATAGATTATAATTATTATCAAGTTATTGTAACATAAGCTAATTTATTCATATTACACATGTAATCTTTACAGATCATCTATATTTATATGAGCCATTTGCAAGTAGCTGCAAAGAGATCATGTCACTTTGCCCCCAGAGACTACTATATCCTATGAGAATTTCTCATAAATTACACTGCTATCACCTAATATCACCTAGTTTCCAATCCATATTAGATTTAATATAATTTTTCAGTTGTCACCAAGACAACAGAAAGACAACTGGGTTGTTACAAAGATATATTTGTAGAGTTGGAGGTTTTTAAACAGGATTCAGTTAAGTTTCAAATGTTTACTTTGTTGTGGGAATGTTTTTGCCTGTTTGAACAACCCAACCTGCCTTGCACACCTTTTGGAGGGTATGACATTGCCTGTTTGAGGAAATCAAGTCAGTTTTCTTACAGAATGTTCCATTTTCTGAATTGTATTCACTCAAGGTTTAGTTTTGAAATCAGGGTAAAAGAAAAACTTTTTGACTTAAACTTAAAATACCTTTGCCTGATTCTCTCTATGAAGCAAGTTCCAAGCAGTTAATTAGCATTTTCACTGCTTACCTACTACTGGTATGCAAAAATCAGCTACCAGCTTCTCTCAACTCTCTTCCCCTCTCTCAGGCTTAAAAAAGAAAAACTTAGAAACACAGTTTAAAGTTTAGACTAGTTTGTTTCAATTTACCCTCTTCTAAACTTCTGTGGGTTCTTTCCACCATCCCCAGCCTTCTCAACAAAATCCCAAGCCAAAGCAAGACTCTCAGAGTGCAGACTAATTTATTACTAAACAAAGTGATTTCCTAATTACTACAAAAGAAACATGTAAGTAAAACTCTGAATTATTTTAACATTGTCCAAAACCTTTCTCAACATTGTCCAAAGTCCTTTCCCTAGATTGTCCAAAAATCCTCAGTCTCTCAGTCCTGATCATCTCACCAACATCAATCAGAGTTCATCTCCATGTGTTTGAAGACATCTTCCTTTGGCGTGCTCCAACTCTTCAATGCCGTCTTCTCCTTGTCCTCCTCCAGATAGTAAAAAAAAAAAGCTCCATAGTGCCGAAACCAGCAAAGTTCACTTTCTTTTCAGGTCTGATTTAGCACGGCCTCTCCCAGACACAAGTTAAACTCAGCAAAACAAACTCCAACCCGAAATTCAAATCTCCAAACTCCTTAGCTGCCTTTACCACACATGCTGCTAGCCTGAGCCCAGGCCTTGGCCACATGGTCAAGCTCACATGACTCACATCTTCATCCCACAAAATGGCAGAACCCAACCTGAATCAGAATCCGAATCTGAATCTGAATCCTTTTCTTTGTTACAAACCTCTCTCTCTCTCTATATATATATATAGAGAGAGAGGATATATATATATATATATATATATATATATATATATCCTTTCTGTTTTCCCACCTTCCAGGAACAGCTCCTGAGTTACCACATTACAAGGAAAAAGACCTGTTTTACTTCTTCCTTCCCCTTGTATCTTTCTGAAAGGAAATTCTAATCAAGACCATTCTCACATTTTAGCATATCTTCCCTGAAATCTGCAATTTTAACCAGGAGACAATAACACCCAGGGGAGGTAGGCACCCCCTGTCAGTTAGACTTGTTCCTCTGGACTTATTATTAACCAGAAACTGGTATAAACACTTTGCAAACTCACCTGCTCTGGAATGCTGTGATTTTCACATCACCTCACAGCAGAGTGCCGTTCACAGCATACTTGGGGTGGTCACTTGTCTACTGGGTAACAGGCTGTTCTCTCCATTCTGAAGATACACCTAGAAACTTGCAGATCAGGCTGGAAGATCAGTGCCCTGCAAATATCCTGATCACTAGCACCCTTTCAACAAAAGGTTTTGGCATGCTTTGGGGTTCCATCTCCAACTCAGTGATTTCACTACAACATGGTTATTTTCTAATTCTAAAATTTCCTTCTACAGTTGTTATTAAGAAGGTTAAAAATCTTTATGTCCAGATTAAGGAGTTGATATTATAGTCTTCAGTGGTGGTAAATGAAGTAGGTCTTACCTTGTTCTCTCTCTTTGTATAAACTTGTTGGGTTTTATTTATTGGATGTTTTAGTCAATTCAGTTCTATTTTTTTATTCTCCAGTTTTCTCAAATTTGATGTTTAAATAAGATCTAATATCTTCAGGTAGGCACACATCTAACAATATACACACACTTCCTGCTCCTGATACAGGGTGCCAGCATCTCCTGTTGCTTTAGGATTGCAAATTTCAAAGAGGACTTGCTAAAATGTGAGAAAGGCCTTGATTAGAATTCCTTTCATAAAGATAGAAGGGGGAGGAAGAAGGAAAACAGGTTTTGCCTTGTAATGTGATATAACTCACAAATCGTTCCTTGAAGGCAGGAAAACAAAATTTGAACACATAAATATGAGTAAAGAACAAAGAACAGGATTCAATCATTTAGGAGGAAGGATGGAGGCCTGGCCATGATGGCCAAGACAGTCCCAGACTTTTGGCTTGGGTTGGTGTACTCATGGAGTCTGCATAACAGTAGTAGGGAACCTGAAAAATTCAAGGTGCTGCACCTTTGAGACAGCTTATTGGGGGAAAGCTAGAAAAAGAGGATTTTGAGTTTTATAAAGTTAAAAGGTTTCCCATGCCCAATAACATTCCCAGTACTCAGGCCTGGGCTATATATTCTCTCATTTGCTTTAGATAAAATCATAAGTGGTTTAAAAAAATACCTCTACTTTTTAAGACTAGGAGTCACCCTAAACTGCATGTATTTCCTGTTACAGAAGAAAACTGTGACTTTTGATGGCACCAAATGGACAGTCCTATGACAATGGGATGAGGACAGTTGCTTGAGTCATGAAGCCAAGTTTCACACTATAGCCATGGACAAACAGGCACTAAACAGAATTTGCTGGACTGTGCAACTTGAGGGTGGGCTTGAGTATGGACATATGTGAACTAATTTTTTTTATTCCATGAGGTTATATGTGGATGACTCAGTGCAGATTTTGTATAATATATATAAAGATATGAAGAATCACGGTGGCTACAAGGCATGGGACACTGAAGTTTAAACAAAGGCAGACCTTTTTCCTGGAGATTGCAAGGGTATTTAAGAGAACTGTAATCATGCAGCTAGTTGAAAGGGGAACTGTATGGATGGATGTGGATGCTCATGGGATAGAAGATTAAATGGACTTGATTTTTTAATAAACTTTTTTCAAGTAAACAAACATTTTTTAAAAAAATACCTCTATCCCACAAATCCTTCAGAAAGAAAGGAGAAAGATGTAAAATGGGGCAGACTGCTATTGGTTAAACCACACAATTCCCTGACACATACCCTGTCTCATGACATCTCCTTTAAAGATCCTAGAAAGTTAAGTACCTTACCATTCTCCCCTAAAGCTGACATTTGACCTGGGACTTAACTGAAAATCTGATATTGGTTTTTGCCTTTTTTTTTTTTTTGACTAATGAGAAACCTGTAGTGCATCCTTCTTCATGCTGCCATGAACACAAAATTCCTAGAGCAGCAGCAGCTGCAGCAGCAGCCATTTTGTGATCATGAGGTAACAGGCAAGAGACTTGTGAATAAATTTACACTGATATCATGAGTTGCTCAACCAATGCAACAATTGTGTGGTTTAAAGAATTGTGTTACATGACTAGGTCATTATAAATAACTTCTTTGTTTCTTGTATCAAAAAAATAGCATTCTTTTTTTTCTTTTGAGAGTAGGTCTTGCTATTTTTGCCTTTGGAATTGCAGGTTCACTTTGCCAAGGGTAACATGGACTCAAACAATCCCCAGCCTCAGCTTCCCGGGTAGCTGGGATTACAGGCTTGCACCACTATGCCCAGCTATTATTTTTGGAACTAATACATTGTCCCGAGTGGGACTTGAACCCGCCATCCCTGGTCCCCACCGCAGCTTCTTAGGCTGCTGTTTACAGGCATGCGCCACCATGCCTGGCCAAAAAAGAGCATTCTTAATGGATATACATACACTACTTACAAACAACTTCATTCAATAGATATTTATGTCTATCAACTTTCAGTACCCTAAACTGAAACGTTCAAACAAGAATAAGACACTGAGGAATTCACAGCTTGAGGATTGTGTTTTCTTCACATAGTCTGTAAAATAAATACTATTGTTTCCATTTGACAGATAGGATTAATGGAGGATCAGAGACTCTCAAGTTACACAGGGCTTAGCATTGTCACCTGACCCAAATAAAGTTGTCAGTCCATGAGCAGATCAACAATCCAAGATTGATTTACAAATGATGGTGTGTTCAACCACCCAGAAACTTGTCAGGCCATCTCTTATTCCCTTTGGGTTTCTGTATTTCTTGAATACAGTAATCCAGAAAAGATTGCTGGTCAGCAAGGGATGTTAAAGTAAAAAGTCATGTGGTTATAATGCTCCAGGAATCAGAGAGCACATGGGGGAGGGGGAGAAGAGAAGAGGGGGGGAGACAAAGACAGAGAGAGAGGACATTAGGCAAAGAAGGAAGAAAGGGAAAGGAAGCCAGGAGGAGGACCACCCAGGAGGGGAGGAAAGTGCGCTGGAACAAGAGCAACCACAGACACAAGCTCATTCAATGTCCGCCCCTGCCCACTGACCCCAACCAGCAGCAGCTGGAGTTGGCACTTCAATGGTCACAGGGCATGCAGAAATGCAGTGGCACCATAAGAAGCAAGAAGAGAGCTAATTGTGCCTAGAATAAGGGCAAGGCCACAGGGTCAAAAGAGCAGTCCTCGATAAGAACTGGCTCCCTGAAACTAAACAACTCCATCTAGGATTCAAATAACAGAAACTAAGGCCAACACCTGCAAGGCGGGGGTTGTATGACAGGAATACAGATAGAAACCAAGGAGGGCCTTTGCCTGTCCCTGCCTGTCCCCTGCTCCCTCCCCTCCCCCTACTGCAGTCCTCCATCTCCCAGAGCACTCATTGAGCAGTAGATAAAGAAAGTTTCTGAGAGAAATGGTCCCCAGCATCCTAGGTCCTGACCCCAACTAAGATATTTTCTTACATGCCCTGCACTTTTGAAATGACTTACACTGACTTTTCTGAAAACTCTGAGTTAGAATAGGTGCAAAAAGCAACAAACAGAATAAAACCAAAGGCTCTGTTCTGCTTTTTTAAATTCCTTTTTTTAATCTTTTCACTTTCAGCAGAAATAAGCCAAGAAGTCTTGGGAGGGGTACAAAGGGAAAGTGGAAGGAGAGAGGAACGGAAGTTCTCCTTACTGACCAGAGCATTCCCATCCAACTTACAGGACCCCTTAGGGCCTGTTGGCACCACTGAGCCTGCACAGCTACCAGGGGGACCTCTCCCCCAATACCTGCTACTGTGCCAGGTTCAGAGCAGACCTCACTACTGCTGAGAAAACAGTAAAGAGCAGCCTTCATTTTTGAACAAATGTTTGAAATAAGCACTATAATGCGTGGTTTTCAAATATTTATCTACTTACCCTTTGTCTACTTTGTGAGGCAAGTATACAGCTTCCCATTCCACAGAGGATCAGAGTGCCTGTGGCTTGTCTTGCACCTCTCAGGGAGCCTGTGTTAGGGCAGATTCGAAATCTGGCTCCATTGCCAAGGTTTTAGATCCGGTAACAGAGGCAGCATGTGAACATAACATCCAGAGCCCCTTGGTTAATTCTAACCTGTGCACATATTTTTCTGCCTGCTTTCACACAACTTAGGTTCACCTGGTATTTTAAAATTGATTAGTTATCAACTTTAACAAACAGGAGAGCTCACTTATCAATCTCACATCTCTGAATTCTCTAGAAAAGTCATATTCTTAGACCCTACTGGATCCAAATTTCTGGTTGGCAATAATTCAATGAGTTGACCCCTATATATAATGACCATTCTTCCTAATTCCCATCCCCTCACATCCTTTACTATTCATATTGTATGTCCAGCACCAAAAGCAAACATCAAAAACTACTGAAAATTCTTCTAATCTGTTCCACCCATTCATGGTTCCCATGTGATCCTGTGGGTGACTAAGTTTGGAAATAAGTACTAAAGTACACTATGGATGGGTGGTTGGGAGTGGTAGATGGATGGGTAGACAGTTAATCAACAGCTGGATGCTACAGAGGAGGATGGATGGAGAAATGGATAGGTCGATGGATAGATGGATGATGACAGAATGGATGGAAGGATGATGGAGATATGGGTGATAGAGGGGGTAGAAGGATGGATTATGGAAAGACAGATAAAAATAATAGAAGGGAAGGACTCAGTAGATCTCACCCATGTATGCAGGAAGCTTCTATCTGCCAACTCACCAAGCCCAGAATGCCTGTCTTGACAAACCAACCTGATTACTCATCCCTTTGTCCCTAAAAACTAGGTACTAAGAGTTCTTAGTACCAAGGAATGGTTATTCTTCACCCTTCATTCAGCTGCCCCTGTTGTTGCACCACTGTGTTGAAGCAAGGCAGACAAGCTCAAGAGATCCCCTCATCCATGAAAAGAACAAATGCTCATTTGTTCACTCCAAGCTATGCAGCAAATAGCCCTTGGAATCATGGATTTGTGAGAGCCTGAGATGAGGTAAGACAGGCAAGTTCCCTAGCCTTAACCCAAGCCCTGTGCAATTTGACTGTACAAGCTGAAAACCAGAAGTCAGAAATTGTGATGTGGAAGTTAGGAAGGCCATTAAGTAGATGTCCCTTTGACCTCTGATACTGGCTGACATGAATTGAAATGGGCGGAACCATAGCATCAGTAAATGGAGAGGACTTATGGTTGGGTGGTAAGGAAGAGAGGGCGTGGAGTCTATTGACCCCTTTCCTACCCCCAAGATGGAATAAGACTGTAACTGAGGTAATCAAGGGGCAAGAGGGAAATCATATACGCATGTCCATTTGCACCCCTTAATAATGATGTGGAAGTTTTCCCAAAGGTTAACAGTATGGCACATTATCATAGAATACTGCTCAAGGGACCTGGAGAGAAAGAAAGAGATAGACAAACAGAAACAGAGAAACATAAAGAAAGGAGATTAGGGAAAGAAGGATGAAGGAAAAAGGAAGCCAGGAGGAGAAGCTTTAAGGGAAAGGGCATGAGCACCCACAGGAGGATAAAGGAATAAGGTTGGGGCATGTTTCTGCCTGGCAGCATTTGAAGCTTAGTCCATCAATGCGAATGGCCTGTAGGAGGCAGTGGGTTGAAGAGGGTGGGCGTCATGGGCTGAACCTGGAAGCACCTCTGGTCTAACAGTCATGGCAGCGGGCAATGTCAAGACTGCATCTCCCGAAATATCTAGGTCACACACAGTCCTAATTTGGAATGAAAGTTGATGAGGAGAAACATGGTAATTTTCCCTTCAGTCTTTGTAATCTCTCACACACTAATAATCTCTTCCTGAGAGTCCTGAAGCTGCTGTCCTTCCAGAAAGATAGCTTGTAGAGGCACCTGCTCCTGAGTCCAAGGACCAAAGTACCCTCTTGGTGCAGAACTGCAGTGGGAGCCCATGGTAATGCTGCGCAGGAGAGCAGGGAGCCAACAGACACATCATATGGAGGTGGTCTCCAAGGCCCCTAGGTATTTCCCAGCCCCAGGTGTCGAATCCAGTGGGCTTAGCACAGACACAGGCAGCAGCAGACAGCAGTGCACTAACTGCAGTGAAACACTCAGCTGCCAAGGCCCCTGGGTCCCCTCTCTGTGACTGGCACATACCCTTCCTATAGAACAATGTCTTGGGAGGTCCTAGGATATCTCAGGAGTTCCCAATGAGACTGGTTCAGTGCAAAGGGAGATGAATGGTCCTACGCCATGGCCTTGTCCTAGGGCAGATCACCTTGATACTCCTTAGTGCTGCCTTCCCTGCAGATCAAGAAGGCTGACTTGTGGACTAAGCCCCACCTGAGTCTGAAACGTGAGTCTCACTGGCTGACCTCCCTTTCCTAATGCCCCGTCTAGCAACACACATATTCTTAAAGTGGGTCCCACTGCGTTGAACTAGATGGGAAGGGCTGATATGGCTGTTTAAGAGGCACCAAGGCCAGTCGTGGGGTAATTCCACACCTGTTCTCCCAGCACTCATTGCTTACAGACATGTCTCCCAGAGGTCAGGCTCAGCACATGGGCATAGGGTGAGGCATGCCTGCCTGGCAGCCACAGTTATAGATACATGATCTCACCCATTCCATTGGGCTTCATCAGACTGACTCCAGGTCCTGGGCGGGAGGGGATGGCTCACTCTGGGACACCCGGAGGCTGACTAGGTCCGCTTAGGCCATACCACTAACAAGGTCCAGCAAATGAGAAGAACATTTTTTTCAAATATTTGCTTTAAAACCCTGACCCAAGCAACTTTGAACCATGACACTTACTGTTCCCAAAACAGGATATCTGGAAGTAGGACAGGCTGTGGCATGCCATTCCAGCAGCTAGTCCTGTCTTCTGGTTTGCCTCATTTTCTTGCTCTCCCTCTCTAACAGCTGGCCTCTTCTTCCTCAGACTGCCCTCAGGTTCTCTTCATCTCACCCTGACACAAAGAAGTGTGGTATCGTCACCAAGATAAGAGATTGACTTTTTGTGTGTATTGTAAGGTACACATAACAGGTTCATCACTGGTGGCAGTTTGAGTTTCACTGCTTTCTAGGTCCAGAAGATTTTGATCACCCTGGAAGACCCCATGACTCTGAAGACATTACTCCCATTGCCCTTCATTATCCCATTGCTAGGTGATTATTCGTCCTCTGTTTTTATAATTGTGGACATTTTGAATAAACAGAGTCAAAAACCTGTGAACTTTTTTGATGACATTCCCAACAGCTTGTTTTTGATGTCCATCCATGTTGTAGAATGCTTCAAGTATTTCATTCCCTTTTAAGATTAAAAAATGTTCATAAGTGATAGACTTTCAGAACACCCCCTCCCCAAACCCAGCTTCGTGTCATGTCTCATTGGGCAGAATTGTGTCACATGCTCCTCACTGAAGACATTAACTGGCAAGGCCAATGAAGTGCCTTTCAAGAGTGGTGTCCGGCCTGCTCCTCTTGGAACTCCAAAAGCTCTCAGCCCTAAACCTACACAAAGATTTTGGTTTATATTTGATCTGCAGTGCTGGCATGGTTGTTAGGTTTTTAAAAATTGATTGTTGTCATCATAAACGGTGAAGTTGATGATGAGATGATAAGAGAAAAAACAAGCCAGCAGATGGGCAGAGAGAGATTAAGGAGTGAGAAGGGAGGGAGCAAAGGATGCCAAAGAGGACAAACCACATATTTTTCAGTCTCCTCCTCAAGCATCTGGACCCCGAGAGTGGTCGGAGCAGCAGCCAACTTTTCCCAGGGTCCAGTGTGAAAAGAAAGGCCTCAAGTACAGCTTGTGAATGGGTTTTAGAGCAGATTCTCTAGTTTGGTTGCACACTGGATCTCCTGATCTGGAGCCAGGCTCCAGGCTACTGACCACTGGGCTTTTGGTGCATCCCTTCCCAGTGACTCTGAGGGTACCAAAGGTTGAGAACCACTGGCTTAGGAACTAACCCATCTGTTGGACCACATCCTCCATTCTTCAGACTTTTCTCTGAGCTCAGCCATGGCTCAGGAGAGCACCTGCCCATCTGGGCAGTCTGGAGGACAGATCTTCCCCAGGCCTGAGATCCGCTCCACTGGTCTTTGACTACAGCAGCCCCCACATCATCATGGAACAGTCGGTCATCATTTCACTCTTCCTTTCCTCTGCGGCTTCCTGGTCCCCTCGCTGCTGGCCGTGCACTCCTCTGTGTTGTTTGCTTTGGTCCTGTGGGAAACAGCAGCTTTTCCATGGGGAGGAACATTTAAAGGGTACCAAGGTCACTGCTCTCTCCACCTGTCCTCCTGCACCCCTCTGCACTGAGCTCCCATCTCTTCCTTCTATTCTTGAGACCACATAGTCAACATAAGAAGCTAAGAGATTAAAGACAGCTTTTCTGAGGGGGTTAATTTACAAAGGGCAGTGTGGTGAAGAAAATAAATCTCTGGTGATTGGTTGCTGCACTGTGGCATTTTCAACTTGATTGTTTCTGAGATATATGAAATGCCTAGTCCTCTTGCTGCTATTATAGCCTAGCCTACATGCAGACTTCCTTTACTATTTCAATCACTTGCCAAATTACTCTTCTGAGACACCTCGGTAGAAAGGTATGCTCGCTGTTGCTGAAACAGTTGTGTCTCTTGCTTTTCAGTACTTCTGTCTTTGCTTCCTTCCTTGGCTACTCAAAAACTTTTTTTGAAGAAGCAGCAGAGTGGAGGGGCTATCTCGTTCCTTTTCCCCCTTAGCCACTCTGTTCACTTTCCTGGAGTAGCCACTGTGACAGATCTCCTAGGGATAGTCCATGCACATGCAGACATCCACATGCATTTTCCCACAACAGTAGTCTTCCATGTATCTTCTATTGGATAACAAAACTCTCCAAATTCAACTCCATGAAATAACAACCATTGTACTGAATCACAGATTCTGGGTCAAGAATTCTTCAGCTAGAAGGGGGAATGATTTGCCTCTTCCCCAAGCTTGTTTGGGATCTCAACTGGAGAGATACAAATAGTTTGGGTTTGAAACTGCCAAGAGGCTTCTCACCCGCAGATCTGGTTTCTCTGTCCAATTGGGACTGTCAAGCAGGTGTCCTATAGGTGACCTATCCAGGTACCAAGGCCTTCCTCTCAGCATGGAGACCGCCAGTCCCCAAGAACAAAGGTGAGGGTGAGAAGCCAGAAGCTCAAGATCATTTATTCCCTGTTTCAGAAGTCACATAGAATTGCCATGGTCAAGGTAGTCTCTCTGGTTCACGGGGAGTACAGACTTCACTTCTCAATGGAAAGAATGTGAAAGCATTCATGACTGTGTGTTTAAATGACTAGAGGTTTAATAACCACATTAGTGTGCACATCATTTTAGTTAGTTTATTTTTTTTTTAACTTGAAGTATCTTGGTAAGTGGAGGGAGAGAATGTATGAGAGATGATAGATAAAGACATAGATAGAAAGAAAATAAGACTGCCTTATTCTTTTTTACAACTACATAGTAGTCCATTATAAAAATGTGCCATTTTTTTAACCAGTCTCTGTTGATGAACCTAAATTGCTTGCATTGTGTCCAGTCTTTGATACTGTAACAACGCTGTGATGCATAGCCTTGACCATCTGTCATTTTCATGCCTGTCAATATATTCTGAGAATAATTAAGTTTGAATAGATGTTGCCAAACTGTTCTCTACCTAGGTGGCACCAAAATACAGTCCCATCAGCAACTACAAGTGTCTGTTTCTACTCTTTCCCATTTAGGGTGTTGTTGAAGTTTTTGATTCTTACAAATACTGAAGATGAAAAAAGTCTTCATTTTAATTCATTTGTCTTTATTTTCAGTTGTGCTAAAATACACATGACACAAAATATTCCACCTCAATCATTTTTTATGTAGAGTTATATACATTCACATTATTATGCAGCCAGTCTAAGGAACTCTTCATCATGCAAAACTGAAACTCAATTACCCCTAACCTTCTCCTACAGGTATCTGTGAATTAAACTGACTTATTTTAATTGGCATCTTATCCTCAAGGCTCATTCATGTTGTAGCATTATTATAATTTCCATTCTTTTAAATGCTGAATATTTCACTGCACTATACACATATTTTGCTTATCTGTTCACCTGTCAATAAACACCCGATTTCACTTAGCTTTTGGTTATTGTGAATAATGCTGCTATGAATATAGGTATACAAATATCTCTTTGAGTACTCACTTTCAATTTTTTTACATATCTTTTCAGAAGAGAAATTACTCGAAATTGTAACTCTTTAAAATATTTTTTGAGAAAAAACATACTATTTTCATAAGCTGCAACATTTTTATTCCTCTCAACAAAATGCTCCAATTTCTCTACATTATTACCAACACTTGCTGTTTTCTCTGTTTGTGTTAAATATAGTAGTCATCTAATTGGTATGAAATGGTGTCTCATCAAGGTTTTGATTTGTCTTTCTTTCATTAATGATTAGTTATGCTGAATATCTTTTCATTTGCTGTTGGCAATTTTACTTTGTGTGTGTGTGTGTGTGAGTGTGTGTGATGTATCTGTTCAACTTCTTGTCCATTTTTTTAATCAAGTTGTTTGTTTTCCTGACATGTAGGAGTTATTTATATGTTCTAAATATCAGTTTCTTATCAGTTATACAATATTTGCAGATTTTTCTCCTATTCTGTGGGTTGCCCTTTCACTATATTTGATTCACAAAAGTTTTTAATTTTGCTGTAATCCAAATAATCTATTTTTACTTTTGTTGTCTGTGCTTTTGGCGTCATATCTAAGAATTGATCATCAAAACTAGTATCAAGAGGCATTTATTCTGTTTTCAATTAAAGTTTTATAGTCTTAACTCATTTGAAATTTTTATTCATCTTGAGTTAACTTTTGTGTATGGTGTAGGGCAAGAATCTAACTTATTCTTCTAGCCAGTTTTCTCAACACCAACTACCTTAAAGACTGTTTTTCCTCCACAGAATAGTTTTGACACATTTGTTGAAAATAATTTGATCATATATGCAACAGTTCATCCCTGGGTCCTCTATGCTATTCTGCTGGTCTGTGTGTTACCAGTACTACACTGATTTAATTACTGTAGTTTCGTGGTAAGTTTTTATTTATTTAATTTATTAATTTTTATTCTTTAAATCACAACTTCGGTAAATGGTTTTTGGGATACCTCCCCCCTTTCATTCCAGAGAGAGGATACCACCTCTCTGATGCTCCCTCCTTTCATTCCAACCTCTCTCTTTGTTGTTTGCTATTCTGTGTTAAGTTCATTAGACTCTTTCTTTCCTGTGGCAGTGTCCTTTCATTGAGTAAGGAACTGTGTTCTTGGAACCAGGTGGAGCATGCTGATAGGTTTTCAGTGTTAACCTTGCATTGGGCAGCCAGTCTATATTTATTTGTGGTCTGTCTGTGTTTTCTCATTGCCGGCTGCCATCTCCACTCTCTTTTCTGTTGTTCTGCTTTAAAAAAATTTTTTTATTGTTCTGACATCAAGTTTAGGGGGTCTCACCTCTAGTCATTGTTGGTAAAGAAGTCTCTTCATGGATTCAGGCATCTGTGATGGCCGTTGTAGGTCATCTCTTCTGCTTCAGTTTGCAGCTTTGCTGTGGGACCGATGCCCCCACTCTTTGGCCTTCCTTGCCTCTCCCATGGGGTGGAAAGGGGAGCCTTGTTCTCCCATAAGGCATCTCTGAAATGAGGTCATGACTCTTTTAGACCTGGTGCATAGGTGCATTTTATGACATCATTTTTCTATAGTTGTTTCTCTGGTCTCGCATATACTGGTTCTCTCGATAGTCCATCTCCTGTGTCCAACTCAGTCTTGTTGGCTGGATTTTACCTGGTCCTTCACCCGTTCTATGATGGAGTTTGCATTATTTGTGTTCTTCCTCCTCCTGAAGATTACCTGGGGTGAGAGTGAAGTGGAAGGGGCATCCCTTCCCTCCCCCCCCACTTCCATATCTCTCTGTGTGGGGGTGGAGTGTGGACAGCTGGGCTGGTGTCCCTAGCCCCCCTTGGACTAGGGTCTGGGGGAAATATACCCAGGCCAATCCAGGCTGCAGATGACTACCCTGTGCAACCATCTGTTGATGGATGGCACTGAAACCCCACTCGCCCCTCCTCCTGGGTTCTCCAGGTATGAGGGGCTTACCCAGGGGTCATTGCTGCCCTTGCTCCCCACTGGCAAAGGAACTCCACAACTCAGGACCCACCCAATGAGGCTGTCTGCTGGCGGGCAGGACTCTGGACCCTGCCCTGCCCCCATGCTGGTTCCTCCCTGTGTGGGGGCAGTCCCAGATTGCTGGGCATGGGTCCCCTGCCCCCCTTGGTTTAGGGGCTGGGGGAAACATGCCTCCGTCAATCGGGCTGCAGATGGCTGCCTTGTGCAACCATCCACTGGTGGACGGGATTAAAACCCCACCAGGGCCCTCCTCCAGGCATGAGAGGCTTACCCAGGAGCCCTTGCCACCCTTGCTTCCTGCTGGTAAAGAAACTGGCATTCTAGGACCCTGGGCTGGTAGACAGCTCTCTTGAAGCTGCCTGCTGGCTTTGGGCCCCACCCAGCCCCCTTGCAGATTCCTCCCTGTGATGGGGCCGGCCTGGGTGGCTGGGTATGCGTCCCCAGGCCCTCTTGAGCTGGGGGCTGGAGGAAAGTGCCTTGGCCGATATGGTCTGCAAATGGCTGCCCCATTGCAACCACCAGCTGGTGGGTTCACTAAAACCCCACCCAGATGCCCCTACTGGGCTCTCCAGGCCCGAGGGGCCAGGCCAGAGGTCATTGCTGCCTTAGCTCCACCTGGCAAAGGAGCTCCAGTGGCCAGGGACCTGGGCAGGCAGACAGCGCATGAGGCTGTCGGCTGGCAGGCAGGGCTGACGGCCCACTGGTTTCTCCAGTGGGGGGGTGGTGCCCAGATTGCCTGGCATGCATCTCCAACCCTCCTGGGATAGGGGCTGGGGACAACATGCCTCAGCCAATCCAGCTGCAGATAGTAAACATGTGGGCAGGGTACCCTTTGTTTCCGGGTCCCATTTAAGGGGTCCCCGGATCCTGGCGCCATTCATAGGTCAGAGACGCAGTGGGTACCCCCTTCCCCACTGAGTTGAAAGAGGGAGGCTCAGGAGGGCAGAGCATCCATGGAAATGGGTGACCCAGCTCCCTGGACGGGAGCCAGGCAAAAATGTGGGCAGAGTGCCCTTTGTTTCCAGGTCCCATTTAAAGGGTCCCTGGACCCTGGTGCCGCCCACAGGTCGGAGACGTGGTGGGTGCCCACCCAGCCCTCTCTCTGAAGTCTGAGGATCGGGCATCCAGGGAAATTAGTGGCCTAGTCCCACAGCAGGAGCCAGGCAAAAATGTGGGCAGAGTACCCTTTGTTTCCGGGTCCCATTTAAAGGGTTCCTGGACTCTGGAGGTGCCCGCAGGTTAGAGACACAGCTGGTGCCCCCCTACCACTCACCCCTGAGTTGAAAGAAGGAGGCGCAGGAGGGCAGAACATCCAGGGAAATGGGTGGCCCAGCTCCTGCTGGCCAGGCAAAAAACATGGGTTTTGATTTCGTGTGAGTCTTACAACTTTGTTCTTTTTCAAGACTGTTTGGACTCATTAGTACCTTAAGATTCCTTGTAAAGTACAGATTTTCTATTTCTGCAAAAACTATGGCTAGGATTTTAATAAGACTGTCATTAAATCTATAGATTGTTCGAGTAGTTTGGTATTGTAACAACATTAAAACTTCCAATCCATAACCATGAATGTCTTGTTTTATTTGCCTTGAATTCTTGTATTAATGTTTTATAGTATATTGGTCTTTCACCTTCTTTAAATTCATTCCTTAGTATTTTATTCTTTTTGATGCTAATGTGAATAGAATTGGTTTTTCAATTTCTTTTTTGGAATGTTTGTTAGTGTACAGAAAGACAACTGATCTGTGTGTGTTGATTTTATATCCTGTAACTTTGCTGAATTTATTTGTTCGAAAGAGTTTTTTTGTGGAATTTTTTGGTTTTCTTTTTTTTAAATTGTATGACTATTGTTTTTTTCAAATTTTTAAAAAATAATTTAAAAAATTTCTGTGGGGAGAAAATAAGTTACATAGATAGGTATACATATTACAACACCATAATTACAAAATTATAACCAATCAAAATAATATATTATTTACTGATATGTGATTTAAAAGTTTCAAACACCACTGGCATGGCAAACATCAGATCCAGTGTACTAATTATTATTTCTGGGAATGTATAATGGGGAATAGGATAGAAGAGATAGATATCCACAGAGAATGTCAACTATCTCTGTGATGGTTATTCTTTTTTTTTAAATTTAATTTAATTTTTAAAAATTTGCATATATATGTGTATTTATATTTATATTACATTATTGCATTATTGTGTACCTCGGGGCTTTCCCACTTCACTAACACCTGTTATTCATCCTGATCTTTTGTGCTCTTCACCTCCCCCATCTTCTTCCCCCTCCTCCTCTCTCGCTCCATTGTTCAGTCCCTTTGGTTGTTTTTATTTTTCTTGTTCATTTTCCCCTATATCCATCATATAAGTGAGACCATCCTGTATTTCTCTTTTTCTTTTTGACTTATTTCTGCTAATGAGTCTTTCTAGTTCCATCCATGTTACTGCGAATGACATGTGTTTGTCCTCCTTGATTGATGCATAGTATTCCATCTTGCATATGTACTACATTTTTTTAGCCAATAATCTGTTTTGGGGCATTTGGTTTGTTTCTAAATCTTGGTGATTGTAAACAGAGCTGCAATGAACATGCGCGTACAGGTGTCTTTTTGAATTAATGTTTTCATGTCCTCTGGGTAGATTCCCAGTAGTGGGATTGCTGGGTCAAATGGTAAGTCCACTTTCAATTGTTTGAGGGACCTCCACACAGTCTCCCATAGTGGCTGGACCATTTTTATGGCTTTCTACTCTAAAGGAAAACCCAGTTCTCCTATGTCTATTGTCTATTCTCAAAACTCGGTTACAACACTACTTCATTCCTGACGCCAGCTGTGTCCAGCAATTTACCTCTTTTCTTGTTATTTTAAGCAAAATGATTTTTTCCATTATGTCATCTGACTGTTGTTTGTATATATGTAATTTATTGACTTCTGTGAATTATTCTGTACATACTGAAGTTACTGAATCTTCTTCAATTTTCCAATAAACTATCTTCTGTTTTCCCAGTAACTAACCATAAAGTGCACATATAATGAAACAAAATAGATTACATTGCAGTCCTAATGGGTCTTCCTGTCTAACAGGCAATCATTCATGTTACAGATGAAGATGCTAAATCCAGAGAAAGAACTTGCTCAAGATCACAAGTCACAGGCAGAGTTGGCATCAGATCACAGAATTTTTTTATCCCCAGAACAGTGCCCTCTTTCCCCAGTATTTGTTATAAGTAATATACTAGTGTTTTTAAAAATTAGACAATACAAGTGAGCAATGAAGAAGGGAGTAAAATTGGACCTTGTAAAAATCCAAAATAAACGTTTTGGCATTTGTTTTACTAGACATTTTTCTAATGATTTTCTTTCCCTAACAATATTTGTAAGCTCCTACAATGTTTATCTTACAAAAATGGAATAATTAGACTATACCATTTCTCCTTAATATATGCTATTTCTATGCTACTACTCTATCTCTTGAATATATGCCATTTCTCCTTAAGAATATACTGTGTAAATAGTCCCATGTCTGTAAATACTACACTACCACTCTTAACTGCTGCATAAAATTCCATTGTATGGATGGATGGATTACATGTTGTTTAATCAGCATGTTATTATTGGAAGTCAAGGTTAATTTCCAATTTTTCACAATCGTATCAACTCAATTAATATTTTCACATTGTGTAATAGTAACTTTCACCTCAAACAGTTTGTGGTCAATATTAAATTGTCCCCTGTAAGACTTGGACAAATCTTAATCTCTGTGAGTCTCAGTCTCCTCATTTGCAACACTAGAAAAATGACATATTGCACGATATATCTCTAGTTATTAAATGGGATAGGTACATAAGAGTGCTGTGGACCTTGGTGCAGAATTAACGGCTGCTGTGTGACACAGTGATGATGTTGATTTGTTACTTTATCTCCTATGAGCCCTGCTTAATGTCAGTGGGAACCCCAGGTTCACTTCAAGCATTCTTTAAGGGAATAAGGTTGTTTGAGCTTGGAGCCCAGGGGATGGTATCAAGTACACACTTCCAAGGCACTTGCAATCCTGGATTACTAATTTCCCTGTGCTGCCAGTCCAGAGCCCTCCAAAGCCCTCCCACCACTAAGGAACATCTGGGATTTTCCCAGGTGAGCAGCCTGGGGCACTGGATAGAAAGGGTGGGCCTGATTTCTTGACTCCAGAATGTGCAAAGTCAGCCATAACCATGGTCTGACAGAGCAACTTTTTATCTTAAGCTTTACCATCCCTCAAATTTACACAAAATACTCTGGAAGGACTATTGCCCACCCTCAAGGAATCCAAATTTAAGACGAAGAACAGCTGGAGTCCCACACTTCAGGAGACAACTTTAATATACAGCAAAAGATCCTTTTCTTTTTTTCTCTTTTAACTGCTTTCATTTCCTGTTCCTCTTTGGAGTGGAAAGCAGAAGGGGCAGGAGAGAAAGTAAAGAGGGAGACAGGGGCTCCCAGAGGAGCAGCAGAAGGGGAACAGTAAGTCTGTCTTCCCACAGCGGGGGGATGTGGGAGCTGGGGGAGAGGTTCAGAATCACACAGAGCCCCAAAAGTTCCTAAATGCCTCATTTCCAATTCTTACTGTGAGCTAGATGGCAATTTCATTTTAGAGATGAGAAAGTGGTTCTAAGAGATTAGCTGCTAACATTAATAACTAATATTTATGGAGTGTTCATCATATTCCAGGATGCTGTTAAACTCATTTAATTCTCACAATGAGAATAGATATCTTTATTATTCCTATTTGGCAGATGATTTAACTGAGCCAAGGAGGGAGAAGTCGAAAGCACTCTGGTCCCCTTGACTGCCATCTCTTACTCTCTTCTAAAGCAGGCTTTGAAAGCACAGGGTTAATTGTTTCCTGAGCCCACCAGCTCTTCTCCCACCCATAAGGTCAAATGGCAGCTGCTGGGGTGTGAGTGGGGCACTGCAAATCTGGTCACTATCTCTCTCCCTCCACCACCCTATGTGACAGACTTTCCGAGGCTCAAGCTTCAATGATAGAGGCTCTTTTCTCCAAGAGCTTTAAGGAAAAGTTGGACACTAGCAACCCCTAAAACTTCACTCATTCATCCAGGTGTACATTTATTTATTCAGCACAGACTCTTTGAGTACCTATTTTGAGACAAACTCTGAATAGGTGCTGGAAATAGGAGGGTGAGCCAGACAGGGCATAAGAGATCAGGGTGCAAACCACTTTCCTTCCAAATTTTCATGACATTGTTCCATTACCTTCCAGTTGATCAGTATTTCTGTTCGATGTTGTTAAAGCAGGAAATTAAAAATTGATTTTCTAATTGTGTATTACTTTTTCAAATGTTAGAGCAAAAATACTTAAACTGTGGACTTTACTACTTAAACACTGTAACTATTAGGTACTTCTTTTGGTCCAGGAAAAGCTGTGAATAAATTTCCAAGACATTGTCAGCACTAAGAAAGAAAACTGAGAAGAGAAATATGGTGTAAGATAAATTCTTATAACTGTATTTGTTGAGTCAAAGTGTAGGTAGGTTTGTGTTTTTAACATGTAATTTTCTATTGTCTTTGCCTTTCAGACTTAAATCTAACCAACAGACTATGAGAGTGGAAGTGTTAAAAACAACATTGTTATGGAGACTGCAAATTTCTGATTTCTTCCTGGACACTGTCTTGCACAAACAATCCAACAACTTTTTTCAACTTGCCATTTATTACCATATTAGAAGATTATACATTTTTAATAAGCTATTTAGCAATTTGTTTAAAAAACTTAGGGGAAAAACAGCAGCATGTCAACAATTGCTTCTCTCTGGAGGCAGGATTTCTCATAATTATTGCTTTCTCTTTTTGAATTTTCTGTATTATCTGAATTTTTAAAATGTTGATATTTAAACTCTTTCAACAAGAAAAAAAAGGACTTTTCTTGAAAAAGAAAAAAGAACTCTATTTGGGAATACAGTTATACCAAATTTTTTTTAGAAAAGACTAAGACGTGGTACTAAAATATCCACTGTCCGTCATCCTCCTTTTGAGAAATGAAACCCCTGGTCATAGAAATATACTGTGCTTGCAGTTACAAGGGAAAGAATTGAAAAAGAAAAAAGAAAAGCAGAAGGAAAACTGTCTGTTAGCAAGTATAAACTGAGACAAATGTTTGAGAGTCTAAAAAATAGATATGAGATAGATGGTTCAGTCCCCAAGTTTCCAAGTCCTCTCTGGGGCCAAGAGGCAGCTGGGGAATTTATGCAAGGCACTGATTTTAGATGTGGCTGCAGATTAATTTTAGAAGGCCCTGACATTCTAACTGAGTCATTCTGAGATGGACAGCTTGGAACTAATCGTACAAGTCCATTTCAAACTGGCACTCTTCTCAAGTGTCCCAGACCTCGTGGGTATCAGGGTACCATTTATACGGTAAAAAACTAAACACCCACTCCATGCCCAGCACGCAAATTTGGGAGGTTCAAATAAATAAAGAAATTGATATGGTCACCATGACAATCAGGTTTTAAAATCAACCATCATGACCAAAAATGCCAGCCCAGTTCAGGAATGCAGAAGTAGGGCCAGGACATGTTTCTGGGTCAAAGGCCAGTGTTTTAAGACAAGACACCACAGCAGATAACTGGCACAAACTGGCACACCAATTTAGAAAGCCAATGAAAACGTTGTATAGAAGAGCCTCAGAACCTTCTTCTTGCGAAGAACTCTCTGATATCACCCTTTTCTCCCTCACAGGGAATTTCAACAAATCCCCCTTTTCTATTCTCCACTCTGTCTTTGGTGCATTTTCTCATTCCCATAGCTTCAGCCTCACCCAGATATTTCTCCCCACTACATTGGGCTCTGCCAACTCCTGGAATTGAGAGACTTTGTTTCCATCAGCTTGTGCCATCTAACCAATGGCAAAGACCTGGGTCACCAACTCAAAGTGGCAGAACCACCTCAAGACACACACAGAAAGGGGTGGGGGGCAGGGGGATACACATACATTGCATTACCAGCTTTAAAGAACCTACAATACACAATACAATGGGATAATGATTTCCAAGCCTAATTATACATGTTCACTAGAAAATGGATTAAATGTATGCCCAAGACCAACCTGAGATGCTCAGATTCAGTACATATGGAGAGGACCCCAGTCATGGAGGACACACAAGCGAGTGAGAACAGTGCCTACCCTCAAGGAAAATTCACAGGACTGGTAAGAGTGGCTACAGAGAATGAACTGTGCTAACTGCCCAATCTGGTCAGTTGTCCCACTCTGGCAGAAGTAGGGGTCCCATGCCAATGCGTGGAACTAAGAACAGAAATAGGGTGGTTCTCCAAAGGAAATCTGGGTTGGTTATTACAGAAAAGAAGACTGAGTGTTGAGCAAATAAAAGATAGCAAATGTTATTCTCAGTCTGGTATGCCCGGAATATATTAACAGAAGATGCTTCAGTGTCAAAGAATCCAGCAAGCATCACGTAGGGTACATCACTTGTTTTTCTGCCTCTAAGAAACGCACCTCCTCTGGGAATGCGCTGAATCACCTCTCCACCTCAGTGATTGGTTCAGAGGTGAGCGCCTGACTCAGGATAGACCAATCAGAGGCCTTCTCAGGATTTTCTGAGCGCCTGGAGGAAGGCCTATTCCTCCAATGTAGCAAATACCTGAGAAGGAATTCCTAGAAGTTTCTAGAGCTATACCCTTGCACTGTGTGAGAGTACAGTCCTTACCAGTGTGCTGTGGAAGAGAATGAAGGCAACATTTTGAAGAAAACTAGGAGCCACAGGAGAAAAACCTGCTAACCCTGATGCCACCCAGGTCTCTGGTGCCGCCCAGTTTCAGGTCGGGCATCTGGCACTGGCAACCAAAGATACTCATGCTGGTTATAGTGTATCCAGTAAGAGGATAATTGGGCAGGCAAAGAATTGCTTGGGACAGAGTTCTCCATTACAGCTCACAGACCTGTATCTCACACAGCAGTGATCTTTTTCTTCCTCAGCTAAATTCAGCGTCATTCCAGAAACTTGATCAGACAGGTTTGGTTAAATCAAGATAAGTTGCCTGGAGGAGTGGCCTTGAAGGCTGAGTTATGAAAGGACAGCCCACAGGACACTCTCCAATTAGTACCCAGGCTGAGGATCTTTTTATTCCAGGACAGGATGTAAATACTCATGACTTCGTGGGAAGATCTTCAGAGGCCCACATACTGTACCGCTGCTATTCTTAGAGTCTTGCTGGGGCTTAAGCAGCCTCAGGATCCCTGCACAGCACGTGGGAGGGATGGGCTGATCGCTCAGCTGTGCTGTCCAGCTTAACTAGTGAGCTTAGCCTCGTGAGCTGGGCTCACGTTGCAGCCAGAGATTAGTGCAAAGGGACTCTAGGAGACCTCCTTGAGAGTATAGAGTTGGAAGTCAGTGCGCTCAAAATGCTTTTTAAAGCTCAAGGCATTGAAGGAAGGATCCTGACAACTTAAAAGGACCCTGCACAATGTTAGCACATGAATCTTCATCACAGTAACTGTCTGGAATCCCTGATTTATCTTTCTCTTTTTTGACATGAGTTACAGAGCCCATAAAATTCTCAGGTGTCCCTTCTCAGGATGTAGAGAATAATGATTGATGGGGTTCTCCACAGGGCCAGGCCTTTCTGGACTCCTATATTTTTCTCCTAAAATATTCATATGCATTTTAACAACTTTATTAAGATGCAATTCTCATACTATATAAGTCATCCACTTATAAAGTGCACAATCCAAAGATTTTTAGTACATTCACACAATTGTGTAAATATTCTAACAATCAATTTTCATTAATTGGAAATGAAAGTCCATGTTACACCCATCCCCCTCAGCCACTTTAGCCTTTATATACTTTGAACAGGTCATAAAAATGGAATTATGCAATATGTTCCCTCTTTTAAAAATTTTTTTACTATATATTTAATTTCATATCTTTACCCCGGGGTTCTTCTACCACCTTATCACCCGTAAACCATTGTCTTAGTCTTTTTGCCCTTTTGTGCCCACCTCCAATTTCCCTCCTCCTCCCTCATGCTTTATACTACAATTTTGCTAAAAATTAGTTTAAAAATTTTCTTGTCTGTTTTTCCTTTGTCCCTCATATAAATGAGACCATCCAGTATTTCTCTTTTTCTTTCCACCTTATTTCTACTAGCATGATTCCTTCTAGTTTCAGCCATATTGCCATGAATGACATAAATTTGTCTTTTAATATGTGACCCTCTTGTGACCAGCTTTTCCTCTTAACATAGCATTTTCAAGGTTCAGTCTTGCTGTAGCATGAATTAGTATGTTTTCATGGCTGAATAATATTCCACTCTGTTAATAGACTGCATTTGGTTTTTATCTACTCATCAATTGAAAGCAAATTAGATTTGAGTCTAGCAATAAAATTACTGTGCAAAATGGTAACTTGATCTGCGGACCCAGGAGTCTATGATCCAGAGCAGCTTCAGTATCAAAGAATCCAACAAGGTCCCTGAGATACACACCATTTTACTGCCCACTATCACTCCCATTCCTCTAAAAAAGGCGCTCCTTCTTTGAGTTTGTTCCTCCACTCAGTCATGTGATCTGATTTCCTCTCAGCCTCAGTAATTGGTTCAAGGTTGTGTGTTTGAACAACCTGCTATTCCACAGTGGCTGCCTGATCTTACATTCCCACCAGCAGTGCCTAAGGATTCCTATTCTTCCACATGTCAAAAGTCATTTGGCATTATCTGCCTTTTTTTATTATAACCACCCTATAGGTGATTTTGATTTGCATTTCTCTCATGATTAGTGATGTTGTATATCTTTTCATATGCTTTTGGCTATTTGAATATCTTCTTTGGAGAAATATCTGTGCAGATTCTTTGCACATTTTAATTGGGTTATTTGTCTTTTTATTGAGTTGTAAAAATTCTTTGCATATGTTGGCTTCTGTTAAATGATTTTTATACTGTCTGGTCTATTGAAATAGCAATGGAGTTTTTGTTTTTAATCTATTGATTTAGAAAGTTACATTCATTGTTTTTGCATATTGACACTAATCCTGCATTCTGAGAATAAACTGCGCCTGTCACACTGTAAACCTCATAAATTGCTGTATTTGAATGACCACAATTTTGTTGCTGTTTTTATTTTTGAGTCAACATTCATTTAAGCTGCTATCTGTGTTTTGAAAGTATAGGACCTCCCTGCTCAGGAGTTGTTGCTGCATCACACCTACCCCCATTATCCAGTCATAGTCCTCTCCACCTTGTTCCCATCCCACCCTTCCACTCTCAGAGTTATAGCTCTATAACCCGCTTTCTAGGGTTTGTTTTAGCTTGACTTTATCTGCTCCTTTGCGTGAGATCTCCATATTTCACATATAAGTGGCACCACCCAGGTATTTGTCTTTTTCTTGATTTATTTTGCTTAGCATGATCTTCTCCAGTTCCATCCCTGTTGCTGCAAGGGCAGCAGTATTTTGTTAAGGATATTTGTGTTTATATTCATAAAATAAATGGTTTGTAGTTTCTTTTCTTGCAATATTCTTGTCTTGGTTTTGGTATCAGAAAAACATTGACTTTACAGGATAATTTAGGAAATATCCTTCTATATCTTTGGAAGAGTTAATGGATAATTGGCATTAATTCTTCTTTAAGGGCTTATTGGGATTTACCAATAAGCGACTTTGTAGGTAGTTGGTTTTATTGCCAATTCAATCTCTTTTGTTATTTTAAGTCCATTCATATTTTCTGTTTATTTTGAGGTCACTTTTTTTCCCCAATGTTCCAAGTGTGATGGGTTTGTTTTAGTTTATGCTAAAGTATAACCAAAGATTCCACTACAGCACAGAGACCAATAAATAAAAAGGTCATGAAAAAGTAATGTAGACCATGTAGGATGTGATGTGCAAACTAGAAGATCAGGTCATTTCCTTTCTAACTTGCCACTTCACTGCTGCTGAGGAGCACCTTTTAAATAGCACCATGAAACTGAACTAGATGTGTGACAAGTGCGACAACTTCTAACTTTTATTTCAAGTACCTCCTTTAGGTTCGACTTGTGACTTCTAGACTTCACTGTGGGGAAGTTATCTTTCTGTGTTCATTTCATCTGTTGTCATACAATTGTCCATAGTATTCCTTTTTTATTTCTTATTTTACTGTAGTAATATGCCATATTTCATTTGTGGTTTTAATTATTTTAATGTTCTCTCTTATCTTGGTCAAAGTGGGTAGATTTTTTTCATCTGGATTATTTTATTTCAAAGGACCAACTTATAATTTTTTCTATTGTTTTCAATTTATTTTTGCTCTGAACATCATTGTTCCCTTCTGCTTGCTTTAGAGTCTTCTTTTTCTAATTCTAATTCTTCTTTTTCAAAGTAGAATATTAGGTCATTGATATTAGATCTTTCTTGTTTTCTTGTCATAGATGTAAACTTCTATAAACACCTCCCTAAACATTATCTTCTTTTCATTCTGTAAGTTTTGGTGTGTTTTATTTTCATTTCATTTATCTCAAAGTATTTTCTGACTTCCTTATGATTTTCACTTTGTTCATTAGACATTTAAAAGTGTGTTGCTAATTTCTACATATATGTGAGTTTCTCAGATATCTTCTTATTGGTTTTCAGTTTTATATCATAGGATGAAAAGATAAACTTTATATTATTTCATTATTTTAGTTTTTATTTAATCTTGTTTTATGACTTAGTGTTTGATTTAGTCAAAATGTGGTATGTGCACATGAGATGAATGTATACTCAACTGCTGTTGGGTAGACAGTTATCTATTAGTTCTAGTTGGTTTATAGTAGTGTTCAAGTCTTCTATTTGTTAACCTTCTACCTCGTGCTATCCATTATTGAATATGACATATGATGTCTCCAACTATTTCTTTTGAATTGTCTATTCTTCCCTTCAATTATGTCATATTTTGTGTACTTAGGTACTCTGCTAAGTGCATATCTGTTTGAAACTATTACATCTTGCTAATGATTGATATTGTTTTTCATTATAAAATGCCCCACTTTATCTCTATTAACATTTGAAATTTATTTTATCTGATATAAGATCACTCTATCTTATATTGTCTGATTGTATCATGTATCATCTTACATTCTTTTATTTTTAATCAATTTATATGTCTGAATCTAAATAATGTATCCCATAAACAGATTATAGTTAAATCTTGCTTTTTTTTAATTCAGTATAATATCTACCTTTGATTGTACTGATTAATCCATTTACATTTAAAGTTATCCTTAATATGATTGGAATTATGTCTTCCTTTTCACTTGTTGTTTTATCTATTTCTAGATACTTCTGTTCCTCTATTCTTCTGTTGCTGTCTTTGTTGTTAAAGATATCCCCCACCCCCACTGGGTTGGAGGAGAGAGTTGAAAGTCCTCTGGATGGCTCAGGCCCAGGAAAGTGCCCCCAGCACACCTCCACTGCAGCCTAGACTGCTGGCAAGGGTGCAGGTAGTGCAAGTCCCGCACCACTGGGGTTTCAGGGTTTTGAGGTCTTGGGATCTATGGGTCTCAGGCTGTGGGACCTGGCCTCTTCCCTCATGTGTGGGTGGATCGGGGGTCAGGCAGATCCCCAGGGTCCTGAGCTGGGAGAGGGAATATTTGTAGGCCCTGCCTTCTAGGCCTGGCCTTGATCCAAGGTGGGCTGGGAGAAGGGTTGAGGTCCCCTTGAAAGGTCTTGTCTTTGGGGCTTTCCCCAGCAGGGGATAGGGTAAGTCCTGCACCACCAGGATCTCAGGATCTTGGGGTGTAGGGGGTATTGGGGCTGGAGGTCTTTCAGTGTCTGGGGATGGGGGCAGGGCACCTAGGGGTCCTGAACTGGGAGAGAGAATTAGTAGGCTCCACCTCCCAAACCTGGCCCTAGGAGTCTAGTCAGGTTGGAGGTGGGAGTTGAGGTTCTTTCGAATGGCACAGACCCTTGGAGAAGAACTCCAGCACACCCCTATCATAGCCTAGGCCATTAGCAGGGGTGGGGGTAGGGTGAGTCCTATGCCACCGGGATCTCAGGGTCTCAGGTCCAGGGATCTCAGGCTTGGGAAGACAGCCTCTGCCTCCATGTGGGCAGGGGGTGAGGGCAGGGCACCTCTGCTGTGATGCTCGAGGGAGAGGGTCCCCCTCTGCTTTACTCCAACCTCAATCAGACCTGCACTAGGGATGAAAAATCCAGTCTCTCCAGCTGCAAATATAATGGAAAGGAAAGGAAATGATAACAGCCCTGGATACACTCACCACCTGGGTCGGACAATCAGCGTGCTAGGGACTGCTGAAACCAGAAAGTGAGATCAGCAATTGAGGTCACCTGTCACAGACTTCTACCTCCATCATCTCTGGAGTTGGGGAACCAAATCCCTGGTCCTCATTTATGCACAATGTGAATGGGGCTCCTTCTTTTACTATAAATGGGGCGGGGGGGAAGTCACAAAGATGTGACTCTGGCCCCATGGCAGAACTGCTAACATGAGAGAGGAGAGGAGCTGGAACAACCACCTGGGGAAATTTGTCCCCAGCAGGGAATGCCTCCACCACCAGTGATTGGGAGTTGGGCTCCCAAACCAAGATGTCAGAACTCAACAGCACAAAAGCAGCACCACATGACAGACACCTAAAGAAGCACACCACATATTTGTCCTACAACAAGTTCCTGATGTGCTCAATCTGACTATCTGCGTGTTACACCTGGACATCTGAGCAGCCTCGTCTGCTGTCCAGGAGTACAAGTCCGCACCCAGATAAAAAGGACATAGTTCCAGAAAAAGAAAAGAACAGTGGGCCAACGATTTGCAGCAGGAGGAGTGGAGTGACCGGAGGGGGAAATAAGGGGTAGGGTGGGGGTAAGGGGTACAATATGGAAGGGAGGGTCAAGCCTAAGGGGAACAACAACCAAACAAATGTGACTAATATTGTATAAAAATTACAAAATAATTTTTAATTGAAAAAAAATATTCCTTATTTTCCAATTTTTATTCTTTTGTTGTTCCCATTACTACATGTTTTCAGACTTATCTTAATGTTTACTTTGGAAATTAAAATTAACACCTCACTTTAATATCAATCTGGTTCAAATGGTTTTATAAATTGCAACGAAATTTTATAGGCTTTATAATATACAAGACTTCGTTCCTATAAAATTTTATTTTCTCCTCTCTGTTCTGTAATAGAACTTTCATACAAATTACATCCTTTTATATTCTATGAACACTAGCACCTATTTCTAATTATTTCTTTTTGCAGTGATCTTTTAGATCACATAAGGAAAAATTCTAAAAGTAAACATTAATACTGTCTTTTATACTTCCATATATAGCTATTTTATCAGTACTTTTGTTTCTTTATGTGCATTCATATTATTCTCCAATGTTCCTTTTCTTTTGGTTCAAGGACTTTGTGAGACAGGTCTCCCAGTGATGAACTCTCTTGATATTTGTTTATATGAGAATATCTTGATTTTGTCTTCATTTCTTTTTTTTATATATAAATTTCACAACATTGTAATCTCAAGGATTTGCTTCCCCCCGCCCCTGCCTTCCCCCCCTTTCCCTCCTGCTCATAGTTGTGTGCTTCATTTTGGTGCTTAGCTTGTTTTGACTTTCCTCAAGGTTTTTGTTTATTTTTTTCACTATATCCCATATCTTAGTGAAACCATTTGGTTTCTGCCTTTTTCTTAATGGCTTGTTTCTGCTAATATGATTTCTTCTAAATACATCCATGTTGTTATGAAATCGTCGAATTTGTCACTTTTAATTGATGAGTAATATTTCATCGTGTATATGTACCACATTTTTTTCATCCAGTCATCCGTTTTGGGGCATTTAGGGTGTTTCCATGACCTTGCAATTATAAATTGTGCTGCAGTAAACATCCAAGCACAGGTATCCCTTTGTACCCACATTGAGGTCTCTTTTGGGTAGATTCCCAAAAGAGCAATTGCTGGGTCAAATGGTAGTTCCATTTTCATCAGCTTGAGGGTCCTCCACACCGCTTTCCATAGTGGTTGAACTAGTTTACATTCCCACCAGCAGTGTAGTAGTGTTCCTTTCTCTCCACATCCTAGCCAGCAATTTGTGTTGCCTGTTCTTTGGATGTGGGCCATTCTCACTGGTGTAAGGTGGTATCTCATTGTGGTTTTGATTTGCATTTCCCTTATTACTAGTGACGTTGAGCAATTTTTCACGTGCCTATTGGCCATTTGTATTTCCTCTTTGGAGAAGTGTCTTTTTAGTTCTTTTCCCATTTTTTGATTGGGCTTTTTGTTTTGCTTTTGTTTAGTTGTGTGAGTTCCTTGTGGATCTTTGTTATTAAACCCTTGTCACTCATGTGGAGGGCAAAGATTTTTTTCCCATTCAGTTGGGCATCTTTTAGTTTTTTCTGTTGTCTCTTTTACTGTATTTTCTTCATTTCTTGAAGGATAATTCTGATGGAAGCTGAAATCTTTTTTAACACTTTCCCCTTCACTTTAAATATATTCCTATTGCTTCTTGCCATCCATTGTTTCTAATGCAAAATAAGCTTTTAATCTTATTGAGGATCTCTTGTAAATGAGTAATTCTTTAATTGCTTTCAGAATTTTCTTCTTATCTTTTTCAATTTACTCTACTTGAAGCTTGTTGAGCCCTTGTAAATTTTTTGACTGCTCACAAATATCTTAGCATTCATAAATATATTTGATAAAAATATGAAGTAATATTTTCATCAAATCCTGGCAGCTTTTCATTTGGTATATTTTTCAGCATTTTTTCTACCCCTTACTCTATCTTCTCTTGAAGAGCCTTTATTGAACACGTGTTGGTATCTTTGATGGCTCACATAATGATTCTGAGGCTCTGTTCATTTTTCTTTTTTCTTCTGTTTTTCAAGATGGACAAACTCAATAGACCTACCTTTACATTAATTTCCTTTTTTTCTTCTATGTGCTCAAAGAAGCTCTTGAGTTCTTCTGGTGATGTTTTTGTTGTAATTATTGTAGTTTTCAAGTTAAGAATTGTAATTTCCTTTGCAAGATAGATCAATCGATTGGTCAAAAGATAGAAATAGACATAGACATCTAGATACAGAGATAAAATATGATAACGATTTGACAATAAACAAAAGATAGAGATTATTATATATAATATAATCATTATATTATGATAATTTCTAGCTGTTGGAATCTATTTCTATTCATCATGCTCATATTTTTTCTTATTATGTCATGAGTTTCTTTCATTATTTGAACATATTTAAAATAAGTAATTTAAAGTCTAGTGAATCCAATGTTTAGGTTTTCTCAATGGACAGTTTTTATTGATTTCTATTTTTTCCCAGTTAATGGGCCATACTTTCTTGCTTGCTTTGTGTTTCACAAATATTTGTTGATAGCTGGGTATTTCAAATATATGCCATTACAATTCTGAGAGTCTATTTTCAATCTTTACTAGCTTTGTTCTGGTTTGCTCTTTGTTGTAGTTGATTTTTGTTTCATTTGCTTTTTAGAATTAAATATCCATAGTAAGAATTTTTGTCTTCTGAGGCCACTGAAATTTCTTCTCAGCTTACAGATCAGCTAATGAAGGAATTTCTTCAAAATCTATCAGTTAATGAGAGATTTCTTCAAAATTTCAGAGTTAAGTATCTCAGCTTTCTTTGAGTGATTGTGTGTATGGGATGTGATGCGTGTGTGTGCACACGCACATCGTCATCATTGCTGAGAAGTTCACTTCTCTAACTTCACCTATACTTCCTGCCTGCACAGAGCCTTAAGTTCAGCCAGAGGTGAAAACCTGGGGCCGTTTCAGGTATTCTTGACACTGCAGATACTCCTGGCATGCTCACAGTCCTATATGTGGGCAAAGCATCTAGATACCCAGGAATAGTTATGAGCTTTTAATTTTTTACTTCTTTAAAATGGAGCATCCACTACCATCCATCATTACCCTCCACCTTTTCTCCCATACTCTGTCCTCTTTACATCTGGAAACCTCATTTTAATTTTCAGTACTACTATATTTTTAAATTTTCTTTTGTCTGTTATCCACTTATCTCCTTATATTGCACATGTAGATGAAATGATACAATATTTGTTATTATCTTTCTAATTAATTTCACTTCACATAACCCTCTTGGGTCCCTTTTATTTTACTGCAAATGGCAAAATTTCACTTTTCTTATAGTTCAATTGTATAATTTTATGTATACATATCATATTTTCTTTATCCAGTGATCTATTAGTGAGCACTTAGGTTGCATCCATAAACATTGTGTTGCATACAAATTTTCAATTTGATGATGTGTTGTTTTTCAGAAATATAGCCAAAGGTGGGTATGCAATATGTAATTGTATGTTAAAACATTTACTTTTTTCAGAAGGTCGATACTGCTCTCCACAACACCTGCACCAATTTACATTACTGCCAATAGACTATAAGACTACCTTTTTCTCCACACTTCTTTAACAATATTTGTTAAGTCTTTTTCATACAAGTTATTCTCATAGGTATGTGATAATAGATCATTGTGGTTTTCATTTGCATGTCCCTAATTAGTGATGATGAACATATTTTCCTTTTATCTGTTGAACTCTCCTTCAAAAAAGTCCATACAAAAAATATAAAATAAAATAAAATAAAATTAAAAAGTGTACTTCAGATCTTCTATTAATTTTTAGTTAGGTTGTGGGCTTTTAGTTGTTAAACTGGATACGTATTCTATTTACCTCGGATATTATCCCTTTTTCAAATGTGTAATGTGAAAATATCTTCAACTATTCAATCAGCTATCTTTATAGACAGTTGATATTTTTTCCCACTCTACAAAGTTCTGTAATCTGATATGGCCCCACTTGTTTATTTTTGTTTTCATTTTTTCTTATCATTGAGGCCAAGTCCCCAAAGGCATCTCTATCACTGATGTGATTGTACATATCACCCACGTTTTCTTCTATATATTAAATGGCTTGTATGCTTACGCTCATGTCTTTAATTCACATTTAGTCTTTAATTCATTTTCAGGGGTTTTTTTTTTTTGTGTGTGTGTGTATGTGTGTGTGTGTATGTGTGTGTGTATGGAGTTAAAGAGTGATTCAGCTCCATTCTTTCACATTTAGTTGTTCAGTGGTTGCTGGTTTTTTTTTTTTTTGTCATAAATAAGATGTTGATATATGTGTGGCTTTGTTTCTGTGCTCTCAGAATCAATTGCACTGATTCATATGTTCATATTTGTTCCAGTGTCATACTGTTTTAATTATCACAACTTTACAATTAGTTTAAAATCAGGTAGTTTTTTTGTTTGTTTGTTTGTTTGTTTTTCCAAAATTACTTTAACTATTCAGGGTCCTTTGTGTTTTCATATAAATTTTAATATTTTTGTTCTATTTTACCTAGAATTACCATTGGTATTTTGATAAGGATTGCATTAAGTGTTTATAATGTTTTTTGTAGGCTGGTCATTTTGATTATAGTTTTTCCTTTCCATGAACATATGATATTTTTTCATCTCTTTGTATCTTGCTATGTATGTTTTAACAGTGTCTTATAGTTTTCATCATATGGTTTTTTCACTTCCTTTGTTAAATTTACCCCTAGGTATTTAATTTACTTACATGGTTGTAAGTGGAAGAATTTTCATAATTTCTTTTTCTTCTTTCCTGTCATTTGCATAGCTAATACAACAGACTTTTTTTTTTTCTTTTTTTGACACTAGGTCTCGCTATTTTTGCCGATGGAATCACAGGCTCACATTGCCTGGGGTATAACAGACTCAAGTGATCCCCAGCCTTAGCTTCCCAGGTAGCTGGGATTACAGGCATGCGCCAACACGCCCACTATTTTGGGGGACTAGGTCTTGCTACATGCCTCCGGCAGGACTCGAACCACAATCCCTGGCCCCAGCTGCGGCTTCCTAGGCTGCCGCTTACAGACATGTGCCACCATGCCCGGCTTAATACAACAGATTTTTGTGTTCATTTTGTAAGCTGTCACTTTGCTGCATGCAGTCATCATTTTTAATAGTTTTTGGTAGCTTCTTAAGTTATCTATTGAGTGTCATATTGTCTACATATAATGATAATTTCACTTCATTTTCAGCCTGTATTGATTTTATTTCTTGTTGGTGTTTAATTGCTTAGGGATGAGGGTTCTAATAGTAAATCATGTCAATGTTGTGAGAGTGGAAATTTTGCCTTGCTTGTGATCATGAAAGAAAGTTTTTCATTTTACACCACTGAATATGATACTGGCTGTTGGTTTGTAGTATATAATCTTTACCATGTTAAGGTATGATCCTTCTATACCCATCTTGTTAAGAATTTTTATCATAAATGGATGTCTTAAGCATCTTATCAAATCCTTATTCTGTATCTAGTTATAGGATCTGATGGTTTTTGTCCTTC
>PVHY01004296.1:42003-95926 GCA_004024945.1 Uropsilus gracilis
TTTTTTTTTTTTTTTTTTTTTTTTTTTTTTTTTTTTTTTTTTTTTTTTTTTTTTTTTTTTTTTTTTTTTTTTTTTTTTTTTTTTTTTTTTTTTTTTTTTTTTTTTTTTTTTTTTTTTTTTTTTTTTTTTTTTTTTTTTTTTTTTTTTTTTTTTTTTTTTTTTTTTTTTTTGTATTCAACCACCCTTACATTCCTGGAATATATCCCACTTGGTCATGGTGTGTGACCCTTTAAATATAGTATCAAATTTGGTTTGCTCATATACTTTTTGAGAATGTTTTCTTCTATGTTTATCAGAAATATTTGGTTTTCAGTATTCCTTTTTGTGATGTCCTTGTCTATTTTTAGTACTAGGGTGATATTGGCTTCATAGAATGTGCTTTTCAGTTTTTTTGAAAATATTTGAATAAAATAAGTAAAAGTTTTTCCCTGAAGGTTTGATAGGTATAAGTTTTTCTTTAAAGGTTTGATAGAATTCATTTTTTCCTTTATGTTTTTTTTTTTTTAAATAATTTCATACATAGATAAATGGTTGCTGGGATGCCTTTCCTTCCCCCAACCCCTGATGACCCATCCGTTCCCTCAGACTCCTCTCTCCTTATTTGTTGATTTATGTCCAGTCCATTGGTCTCTTTTCCTTTTCTGTGATTGTGTCTACTTGACAGGTGAGGGACTGTGTTCCTGGTACACAGCATTCTGTGCGTGGATTATAGCCTTAGCTTTGCATTGGGCAGCCTGTCTGTGCTCGTTTGAGGTTTAACAATATCTTCTCATTGCTGGCTGCCCGTTCCAGTCCATTCTCCTTGTATATCCATTGCCTTTTCACCCCATAGCTCTGCCTCCTGGCTTGGGGGGCCTTGCTCCCAGCCATTTTCTGTAATGAGGTTTCTCAGTGAGGGTAGGCATCCACTGATGGCCTTTGTGGATCAACTCCACTCTCTCCATTTGCAGATTTGTTGTGGCGCCAATTCCCTAACTCTGGACTTCCTCTCCCACAGTATGGGGAGGGGCTCCTTGTTTTCTTGAGTGGCATATCCTGAAATGGGGTCTTGGTCCATCCATTCCTGATGAGTTTGTAGGTGCATTTCTGTGATAGGTCTTCACCATGGTTGTTTCTCTGTCCATAATGGTCTATGATGATCCTTCTCTTGCATCCTGCCCACTTGTATTGGCAGGACCCTTATCTGGTCCCTTATGCATTCTATGTCTTTGTTTGCAATGTTTGTGTTTTTCTTATTCCTCTGAAGACTAAGGACTAAGTGGAGTGAGAGTGAAATGGCAAGACCTTTGCACTTCTCATGCCCCTCCCCCCATAATCCCCCCCTACCCTGAGTGGATCTTATCTTGCCTGTGTAGGTCAGGTCCCGGTCTCCAGGCCAACACCCAAGGCCCTCTTACCAGCCAGCTTAATGACAGAGGGTGCTCAGTGGGTGCGCAATGAGTGCAGCTGCCAGCCGGAGGCCAGTTTGCAACTACAGGATAGAATTCATTTTTAAAGTCATTTGGTTTTGGACCTTTGTTTTTCTGGGAGACAATTACTGTTTCAGTTTTCATAGTTGTGGTAATATACAAAGTTTCTACTTCTGGGTTTGTTCTATATTGCTCTAAAAGTTTATCTATTTCTTCAAGATTATTAGACATATTGGCATATAGTTGTTTATAGTAGTCTGTTATGATCCTTTGTGTTTCTGTGCTATCAGTTGTAATTTCTTCTCTTTATTTCTAATTGCATAAAAGTTTTATTTTTGGTCAAACTAAAGGTTTGCAGACTTTATACATCTTTTTTTCATGGTATACATAGCAAGTCATATATAATTATTATGTATTATAGGTAGTATTATATATGCCTGTTCAATATTATATACACAGGATACAGAGTTCTTTTACCAGTGATTTCAAATGTCTAGTGGTTAATCATGGTTAAAATACTGCAATTTTTTGACCACCATAGTGGGCATGTGATATTTGGGACTGAACTAGTCAGGGAAGCTCTTCTTACATATCTATTAGGAATCAGACTGTGTCTCCCCTGTGTATCTGAAGAAAGCCAGTCCTACTTCCTTCTCACTCCCTGGTGGTGAGAGAAGGTTATACAACTCAGGTTTAGCTGACTAGGGTGTTTCTAAGAGTAACAGAGCTGGTAAGATCATCTATCCCAGTAGAGGACTGAGGACCCAAGGACAGTGGCCCTGAGTAACCATGAGAGCAGTGCTGCAGTGATGCTCTCCCCATGACTCCTGGAGCAGCAATTGGCTGGTGATTGGTCTCCCTGGTTGCTGCCCACTCTGCTTATCATCTCCCCAACTCAGCCCTGCCTCTATGCAGTGCTGAGCTTCTGCAGTCAGGGTCCATTGCACAGATCTTCCTTGGACCTTTGCCCAGTTCCCATGTTTATTGTAAGCATTCTTGTACATTTTCCAATAGCAAGGAACCTATTGGTAGAGGATTTGTGATCCTGAGTTTAAGCAGTAACAACTCAAGTCTGTGAGAAAGTTAAGCTTACAGCAAGTTTATATGTTTGCTTCCCAAATCACATGTGTATGTCCTCTGGGTGTCAAAAACCTTCTCAGGATTCTCCACAACCTGGTTGTACTTATTCCTTCAGACCCTCCTCCACAACATGGGACTCAAAGTCTTGCACTAAGTAAACTGAGCAAACGCAACCACACTGTGCACACTTAGCAGTCAGTGTGCTGCTTCAGGAATTGTGAGGGGGTTTTCAGCGGGTAGCCTGCAACAAGACTGACTTTCTGGGGGCAGAAGAAAGCATCTCCCTGAGGGTTGGCTAGTAGCTGATAAGGCAGTAGCTGATAAGAGGAAAATTCAGATTCTTGGCTTGCCTTTCTCAGTCCATGTGTCTAGTCTAGGTAAGGATAGGTCAGTCAAGTTTGAAGGGATAATTGGGCCTTGCAGGAGTTGCCTGGAGTCTTCTGTGGAGAGCAGAGAACCTCAGACCCCACAGAGAGGAAGCTGCATTGGCTGGGATCTCTCCCCAAGATCTCAGGTAAAGGGAGATTACTCAGCTTTCATCTTTCCAAATGGCAGGTTTTCTATTGCAGATCCTATCTTTTGCCTTAATATAGTATACATACAACCTCTCCCCACCATGCCATCATGCCTGATTATACAGATGAGTAATGAAGACACTTACTGCCAGAAAACTCTGTAACCACTTCTCTAGTCACTACTGTGACTGATTCCAAATATACAATGCATACTCCAAGAGGCCAAACCCAGCAATGGGAAACTCAGGGTTCATGAAGTCTTAGTAATACGGTGCATTCTGTTTGCAGGGGGAGGATTAGGAGGCTACCATGGACCGGCCGCGCAAGGAAGACCGCTAAGTGCAGGCTTTAGGTAGACAGGAAAAACTTAGGCTGGCGAATGATGATTACAGACACGAATTTAGTGAGCAATGAAATTTGCTGGCGGGGGGCAAAGAGCTTAACTTGTAAAAGGTTTAGATTACAAGTTTTTCATCTCTGAGATGGGCTCTTATAGGAGGCCTTAATAAGAGATAGAGAACAGAGTCAAAAAACTTTAGAACTCTTATAAAAACATTATCCTCCCAAAAAAAAATTCTGGAAAGAACAACAAAACACTCAATGTGTTTAATGAATTTAGTGTAATTTACCGTATAAGTTCAATGTGTAATTGCTACTTATTGTGCAACCTGGAGTTCTTGGAGGAGGCCTAAAGCAGGGCTTCTGGAGGACCCCACTCAGTCATGCCCAGATCCCAGACACAGATCTGAGATAATATAGAAATGCTGTTTTAAGGGGCTGCATTTTGGCCTCATTTGTAATGCAGCAATAGAAAATTAATACAGAGATTCTCTATTATGTTCATAAAGAAGATATTTTCTTTTCATTTTTAATTTTCTTTTCATTTATCCTACTGTCAAATCAATATATACTTTAAAAAAATTTTAGAAAGACATTAAAATCACTCATTTTGTAATATTCAAATGACACTATTTGTCATTTGATCAATTATTTTCTTCTACTTAAAGAAAAAGAAGACTTGCCTAGTTGAAAGCAGTCATTCAATATGACTTTTTCCTGGGTTGTTTGATTGGTTTGTTTGATCTAACTTAACCTTAGCTATACATCCAGTTCTGCCATCTAAATCTGTGTGACTCTGACATTCACACAAAGATGACATTACTTGATAACAAATGTCTCAGAACATATCCCCTATAATTGAGTGACACATGACTTTAATGTCAGCTCCATAAAGACATATTACTTTTAGTTAATTGCATTATCATATATGGATACATATCAATCCTTCCTACCTATATCTCCAAACATCTTTCTTGGTCTCCTTACTAAATAATCAATATTAAGGAATAAACAAACAAATCAAACTACATTCACCCAGCCACACATTAGAATCAGCTTATATAAAATCAGGAAAGTTTATAGACAAACTCCTCTAGGTTCCTGGCTTGAGGACAGAGAATACTTGAAAACAAAATGAGAAATACAGCCAGATGGGAACAGGTTTGTTTGTGCCATAATCTTCCATCTATATAAAGCACAGGACACAGATTGCCCACCTTGAGAACCTGCCTGAACAGAGTACCTGGGATTGGAGATAGGGGCAGGAAGGGGGGTTAGGTGGAGAGGTTGTGTCAGCCTGCCCTGGAAGGATTTGGGCCCAAAATCAGAGTCACTCCCACTTAAGAAAACAGCGGCGTCTTACTAAGTCCCCCCAGAGGAACTTAGGCCAAAAGAGGGTCCTCAGGGTGTTGGGCAATTTCTCAGAATGAGAAGAGCAGGAACTCAGGAGGGCAGGAATGCTCCAATGGCACCTGCACAGGGTTCTCAGAACTGCAGCAGAGCAAGCCTCTGCCCCACGGCTTCACCCTTCCTGGTGCGGTGACCCATTCCCCTGTGATTCCAAAGCAGCCATACAAGCCAGTGCCCTCAGTAACCCCTTGGGCTCCTGATAAGCCTTCCTCTCTGTGCTCCCCAGACTATTTTGCAGGAGGGCCCTGGAAGCCACACAGCAATATATATAGCCCCAGAGTCTGTGATCCAAGGCCAAGGTGCCCCATTTTGATTGTTTTAAGAAGCCAGAAAGAGTGGGCCTGTGCTTGTTTTCTTTCCCCTCCTATGCTTGGACTGCTCTTCTGCCCTAGGTGTGGCAGTGTTGCCATTGGTTCCCTTGTGGCAGAATTAAATTAACATTTTTTTTTAATAACAATGCCTGACCACTAGCCCCAGATCAATCAGTCTCCAAGGAGCACCTCCACACTATGGGTATTGACTTCCCAATCACAATGGTCTTTATCCTCACTCTGCCCCCTAAACTAGCCAGCAGATGAATCATTCAGTCCACATGTGATTATGCAACTTCCACTGAATGGCCAGCTCATGGGGACCTGGAAATCCTGCCAAGAAGAGATTGAGAGAACACACTTATCACTGATTCTAGGTGCTTCCATCTGGAGCTTTACATCTGGAGTATTTACATCTGGAGATTCTAGGTGCTTCCATCTGGACTATAGAAACATAAAGGGTTCATGAGGTCAAGTAATACCAAGATATTAGTTGCCTCTTTTATTGTGTTGGCATCCACATAGGTGGATCACAAATAGCTAGACCTTTGCAAAACGCTGGCAGTGACTACAAACTGTGGTCATTTGATTTTCTATCACGCATGTTCACATTTGTTAAAAAGTACCAATTCCTTGAAGGATTCTCCTATATGAAGCAATAAAAGATGCTTATTGTATTAATTTTGCAAGTTGGTAGCATGCCCACATTGGACATTATCTCAAGGCAGCACTTAGAGGGACTGTTTGTCTTGAGAGCTGATAGAATACTATCTTCACTTGAAAAAATAACTGAAAAACAATGGTTTTCCAGACTTGGGTTTGACAGAGATTTCTTCAAGAATCAACAAAGTGAGTCTGTCATCTCAAGGAAAACAATAACATTATTTGCATCCAATGATAAAGCTCAAGCATTCAAGTGAAACTGGAACTTTGTCAAACTTGTATATGCTATTCTGAGTTTAACAGCCTCCTAATATTTGAAGTGCTTTCTGATAAGTTTGGTGACAAAGTTAAAGAATTTGATTTGTTGGCATTATAGAGTGAACACTGTCTACTATGGGCTATCAGGAGGGAAATTTTTCCCTTACTGCTCTCGATTCTGTCACTGTATCTAATAATCAAATAGACACCAAGACAGATTAATAGGAGAACAAAAAACAAATGTAATTCATGGATATGAAAGTGAACATGTGAGTTCATTTACATATCTTCTAGACTAAAAACCAATACATTGTGAAGCACTGGTAAGACAAAAACCTTAATTAGCAAGGAAATAAGCAGCATTTGTTTACATAGCTTCCCATGCCCTGACTCCCTGTGCTGAGAACAAACCTTCATCCATCAAGTAGGGGCTAAGCTCACACCCACAGTGCTGTTCTGACTTGAGATGGTCACTACAGTCATTCCAGCCAGGGTTGTGTGTTGGGGTCAAGCATGTGCTGACTCCATGCACAAAAGGCCCAGGTGGGGGCACAGAGTCAAAGACAAAGTGGTAGAGCTGATTTTAGACTCGAAAGACACTTCTTTGGACTCCTGCTCTGTTAGAGACCCCCTTCCAGGTAGAGAGTTGAGAGAGCCAGGTCAAGTGCATGGAAGTGAAAGCACAGAAACAGCTCTGAAGAGCAGAAAGAGTATAGGAAGTCAGAGTCTGAGGATCCTCTTCGTCCCCCCTCTAGGTGGAGAGTTGAGAGAGCCAGGTCAAGTGCATAGAAGTGAAAGCACAGAAACAGTGCTGAAGAGCAGAAAGAGCATAGGAAGTCAGAGTCTGAGGATCCTCTTAGCCCTTACAGGGGGTTGATGGTACACAGTATTGTCAGGTTTCTGGAAAAACCCAAGAGGGAGAGAATCATTTAATTACCATACCACCATTTCTAATCAGGTTTTTGTTCCGGAAACTGTGGTGCTGAGACATACTCTTTTGTGGTATCTAATATGAGATCCACATCTACTAGGGCACATCAGGGTCTTTCATAATTTTTAAGAGTTTAATGATTTCCTGCAACCAAAAATTCAGCAAATTGCTCCTCCATGGCTGAGACCAGGCACCTCTGGTCTCCCTCTGACTCCAGGGTTATTTATTGGCTTCACTGCTAAAAAGGGGAAATGAGATCTGCAGTCCCCAGGGGTGAGGGGTAAGGGATGAATGACTGTCTACCCCTAAAATTCCACATGGCTGGGCCTACTAGAGCATGGCTGTGCCCATGTTCCCTGCAAATTTTCCCATCACACAGAGAGAGCAAAATGAATAGTGGTGTGTTTCCAACACCAAATAATTTAGGGCTAGCTGCAAAGGAAGTGGACACTACCAGCTGCTCTGCTTCTCCAGAATGTTCGTTAGATAAAAGATCCCAGAAATCACCGTTTCCGGAAGACAGGCAACTTTGCTGAGAAAGAGCATTCCCAGAGACACAGCCTGTACCCTCATAGGTGCCAATTCTCTCCTCACCCCAGAGAGGAGATCACCAAGGTCCTCTGAAAGGGCAGGCGTCTGAACAGTTGTGGGAAAAAATCCATGGGAGCAGTCATGTCCAGCACTGAGGGCCCAGCAACTCCACACTGGCAGGCAGGCAGTGTCCTCCTGCTCAATTCACTTGAACTGGCACTTTTGCATTTGCTGGGCATTTTGCTGAAAGTAGCTATGTAATCTTCTCTTCATTTCTAGAGTAGCTTGAGTATAGGTACCTTCCTTCCCCACGTGCCCAGCACTCATCAGCATTCAAGATCATGAGATCTGAAAACAAGGCTCATCCTCTTGGTATGGGAGGGCAGCTGACCAACAAAGCTAAAGAAAGTGGATGGAAACCCAGAGACGCTCTCAGTGATCACTGACCATGCAAGCCGAACCTCCCCTATTTCCCCAGGACCAGCCTATCTCCCATTGAAGTCCTGCTGTTGCAACAAACAACCCCCTTGAGAGGGGGATGCTTCCACTCACTCTGGGGTCCACACTGGAAGCTCTTCCCCAACAAATAGCCATTCCTCATGCTCTCATGTGCAGACTGGGATCTTCAAGAGCCAACCCTCAGCTCAGCTCTCTGCCCTGCCTGCTCTCATCTTCTCCACCAGAAAAGTCTGGTTTTAAGCCCAAGCCCTGCTCTTCCCACTTCCTCTAAACAAGCACAGTGCTCAGCACCCCACATGCCCACCCACTCCCCACCTAAGTTCTCCAATGTAGAAACCACACTCTCAGGGTTGTTTTCTGGAATCTCAGAGTAGCTGGACTTGCCCTGCTCTGGCACCGCAAGATGTACCCTAGGTTTCAAGTTTCCCACTAGGTGGCTGTCCTCCTCACCTCTGCTGGGCTAAGGCAGGGCTGCTTCTGTCAGGCTCACTGGAACTCTCAGCCTACAAAATCCCCTACAGGCCACAGCCTCCATAAATTGACTTTCCGAGGGTGGTAGGACACAGGTTTCTCCTCAAGAACCTTGTCCATTACTAAGCCTACTACTTCATGCAAAGCTAATGAAGGCGTCTGTGGCTTTTAAACTGGCTTTTTAATGTTCTCACTCTTGGCCACCGGATTGCGAAGAGGATTTTTCAAATTCTTATGCCAAATACCATTTCTTTTCCACTCTTCTTAAAATGTGATATCAAGAAGAACAGTGTGGCTATGTCAGCAAATGGCCTTATTTTTAGGACAACCATGCTGAAGTGTTCAGAGAAGTGTAATGTCTGCAGCAGATGTCCACGTGGTTCACACACACAGTCACACAGACCTTCACATGCTCACACTCATGAGTGTAAGGCCATCTTAGAATTGAGAGTCCCACGGGTAACCTATTTTGACCTCCCTCACTGTCAACACAAAGCTTTTGTGCTTTCCTATCACCGGGATAACTTTCTAAAATTCACTACTCATGATTCTTGTCCTCAATTTTCATGGCACCAGACAGTAACTGAAATTCCACCTCTTTGAAGGGTGAGTAGGGCATAGGCTGTTCTCTCTCTCTGTCTTTGTGTGTGTCTTTCTCTGTCTCTCTTTCTGTCACTCCCTTTCACTTTCTCCCTCTCTCCCTCCTTCCTCCCTCTCTTGTAGCTACATTTGACCTTCTCCACTGCACTACTGTCATTTCTGTAGTTCCTCCCATAATCTTTTGGACATATGACTAGCATGACTGCCAAACTTTAGCTAAGGTGAAAGACTTTGCTTAAAAGCTTCAATTCATCCACTGTCCCTTTTTGGGTAGGGAAATTGAGTTGAAGAATGTCCACTTTCCTTACATTCCTTTTGACTATGATTCCCTGCAAATTCTGTTTTCTGTCTTGCCACTTGATGCTTCTGACTTAGTGGAATTTTTCTCTTATGACTATCATATAGACTATTAGACTCTCCTTTTCTCCTTTTCTCCCTCTGCCCTGCAGATAGCACCATTTGCTTTGTGGATCCAATCTCCTCTGAGAATCACTCTTCCAGCACCTCCCTTCCCTACTCTTGCACCTTCCCTTCTCTGTCCTATTTGGACACATTGGCTCACATTGGCACTTCAGATTGATATGCCATCACTCCACCAGCAGTGGCACTGGTCAACCATGTTTCCCCCCTTTATATTGATCCTACCACCACCTGGGTCTAGATTTGGATCCAACTTCTGCATTGTCCTCTGTGAGGAACTCTCCAATGTATTTGTGTGGCCCAGGGTCTCCTCATGACTTCCATTAGTTTTCTTTGAGGTTTGCCTGGGAGCGTGGTCCCAAAATCATCACATTCATCTCCCTCCTATTTCCCTGGGATTCAGACTGGCCCCAGAGTTGCATTAAGGCCTCCCAGACCTGCACCAGCTTTGCTTGTGATCTCTTGGCCGCCTCATTGGTACTAGGGTATGACTGTCTCACACTTGTTGAGGTAATTCTTTGGATCTTCCTGGCCCATTTGTTTTTAGTTGTTAAATTTCAGTTTCAAGTCCATCTCAATTGATATCAACATAGACTCTTTAAAAATGTGGTGGCACTCAAAAAAAGATTTCAGGGCAGGAGAAGAAAGAATTTGTAGGTAAAGTTCAGAAAACGTGACTAACTCCATTTTCCAGAGTCAAGCTACATATCTAAGGGATGCCCTGGTCCTAAGAATGAATGTGGAAACTGCTAAAGGTACACTTCTCCTCACTCTTTTTTTGGCTTATCTGGAAAACAAGTCTCTTCTCACTTGAGTCCCTTGGAATGCATCTTAAGACACTGGGCCTCCTTTGATCTGCAAACACTACACAGAAAACAAATTTTCTTTTGCACCAGTGCCTGGCCCCAATATAAATTTGATGATGGCAAGACAAGCTCCCTTAAAGAAGTACAAATTACAATCCTCTTCTCCAGCTGGACTTCTTTCATAGACTCCAAGGAAAGTGGGCAAGGTCCCTTTTATGTACAAATCTTCTTTGCTCTCTGAGAAAACCCAGAATTTTGTTGTTTTTATCATCAGCATATGATGAGTTTAATTGAGGAAAGGAAGAAAAGGAAAAAACAAGAACTGCCAATCCAGAACTTCATAAGCACTGGCAGGTAGACTCAGCGCTCCTCCCAGTAGTTACCACCAGAGGGAGCCAGCCCCATGTACTTTTACCTCTTCCCCAGGAGCGTGCCCTAAGATCAATCACCCTTTACTGTGTGGTCTGGTCTCTGGGACCCTGACTAGGCCTTTTCGCCCAACTTAATCGACACCTACAACCATGTCCCTTGTGGCCTCACTTCACCCAGATTCTCTGCCTCAGCTAGTTTCGCTTTCCCCTTTGTAACTCATCCTTGGAGAGTCTGGGTCTGTCAGAATTCAGGTTCCGTTTTTGCTCCAAGATCTCAGGTCTAACAAGACACCTGTACAGATGACCCATATGTATAGACGGAGTTATTCCAAGGGTCAACGCTAACCTTTAATTTAACCTGGAGGGATCTCGTGCTCTTCTTAAACTTAAACCAACACTCAAAAGCAGGCAATTTTGCTGGAAGCTGAGAAATATAGGGAGGGGATCCTTCCAACAAATGGACCGGACATGTAGATGTGACAGAAGCTTATTCTTGCAGACCCCAGACTATCCCTCCTTAGGATCCCCAGTGGGACTGTTATGGGGGGGGGTATGGACACCCCTGTTTAAATTCCTTTTTCCTATGGGTTCTTCTGCCTGAGCACAGCAGCTGCTCAGATATCAAACGTTAACGACCAGGACCAGGCTAGACAAAAGGTTTATTTCCAGATACGGGAAAAACAAACTGAAAGAGTCCACACCCTCACAAGTGTTCCAAACGGAATAGAGCCCCAGAGCCCCACTTCTGCTCCTCAAGGAGCTTCGTGGGGTTTACCTCAATCTTAGGGCACTTCTGGTTGAAAACGCCAGGTTGTGTCCTTGACTCCCGATCCTGTCGCTCCCGTTGGCACCAGATGAATCCAACCAACACAGGTGGGGCTCAGGCGGGTCTCCCTGAGGCAGGCCTGAATGTCACCGTGGCTCTGCACTTCACCAGGTGCACCTCTCCTTCACCTTCACACAGCTCTCCATCCTCAGGAACCCAGTGCTGGGGGAGGTGAGGAAGTTCCAGATGACTCAGCTCCTGGGTCCTTCTCCTAAGGCCCCAAACCTCCACACCTGATCCCAATTTCCAGGCTCTCGCTCTCACCCCACTCTCCACACTTCTCCAAAATTGTATCTCCTCCCTTTCCCCTCTGGACCTTGGGAGTCCCTACCTTAGGACCTTCATTAGCATAATCCCAAATCTGCCCAGGTAATAACTTTACTGTAAAAAGGGGAAATGGCTTTATCTGGACTCAAGCTAGTCTTAGTCTCCCTTAGTCTTTAGATGCAGGTGACAGCAATGCCCACATTCCTTTCAATGGAAGGAACTGGGTTCATATTGGGTCCCCAGCTTCAGGATCATGAGGACCCCAGGGGGGCCTGGAGATGAAAGCATTTTATCTTACATTCTTGAGAACCTGATCTAAATCTGTAGCTACTCCAAACTCTCCACAAATAACCAAGGTCCAGGTAAGCAGCTGAGGGTAGCTATTGTCAAGTTTACTTCCGTTAAACTATATATCCCTGAGGGAGAGCTCACTTCAAAGGACTCAGCCGCAGACATCAAAAGGAAGGCTTAGCTAATGTCCTAAAAGTTAGGTGGCAACCTCTGTATACTATAATCTCTGTATATTTATAATGTTCTTATATAAGGACAAAGCCCAAAGACAGAACAAAAATAACCAGGAAAAAGATGAACACTTTAAGTTGTGGAACCTCATTCCTGAAGAACTCACTGCCCCCAATGCAGTAGGCACCTAAGGCCCAGTTCAGAATGTGAAGGAGATCATCTGTTCCAAGGGGCAGAGGTCCCAGGGGGTGGAAGGGTCTCCAAAAGACAGCAATAATCCAGTGGTCCAGCAGCACTGATGGGGCCTGGGGCACCCAGCACATCATCACCAGAGGGAGCCATCCCATGTACCTTTAAATCCTCTCCAGGAGAGTGTCCCAAGGTTATCCCTTGCTGTGATCTGGCCTCTGGGACCCCCACTAGGCCTTCTTGCCCAACTTATCCCGCTCCTACAGCCCTCATCACCAATAAGTACCATATGGTAGAGGGAGTAGACCTTTTAGATACTGGACCTACATTTCAATCCTTACAGCCTGTCCAGGGCTATTCTTCTCCCAAAGTACCACTGTGAAAGGTACTGGCCAAGTAATCACCAGAATTTTTTTTTTCCTGAACCACTTAGCTGTTCTTGGGGAGATCTTCTTCCACTCCTTCCTTGAGATGCCTGAGAGTCCAACTCACCTGCTGGTCAGGACTTAATGTCCCAGGGCATTAATGTCCTTTGGGTCCCTGCTCTGTCTTAGGTTCAGACTGACATCAGTCCTCACTGTCCGTGTCCTCAAATTTTGTGGTACAAGGCAAGAACCCAGCCAAAATGGTGCAGAATTATTACAGGGCAGACTGATGGGTGTCCAGGACCTCCAAGCCTCCCTGCTCTAAGTAGATTCTGCCACCTGCCACAAAAAACAAGCATACTCATATTGCATGTGACCTTCAATAGAAATTAACTTTCATTCAATTAGTGTGCAATAGATAGAAAATTCGTGTGCCATAACTAGAAGAGAAAGAAAATAGTGAAAATATTTTCCCCAAGAAGCATTCAAATATACCTATCCCCTCATAAGTAAATGCCCAGTCAAACAGGATTGGCCCAAAGCAGGGTCACTGAGGCTCACAAGTTTGCCACAAGTCTAAGATACCTTCTGGTAGAAACAATAGGGGAGGGATACAAAGGATCAGGCAAGTGTGGAAGGAAAGGAACTAACTCAATGCATTGTCAGTCTCCCCTTAGGTCTTTCTCTCATGTATTTGTCTCTTTTGAGTATCTTCTTCCATGTTCCCCAAGTCCAAGGTCAAAATGCAAGAATGGATTCTTCTTCACAAGTCCCTCTGTCCATGTCTTCTTCAGTCTTCTTTCTCTCTCTCTGCTTCTTCTTCTTTTTCCCTTCTTCTTCCTGAAATAGGACTAGCAGGATGCAATAGTGAGTCAAAGGACAGGGCCCAATAAGGAACAGGACTGTGGATTCTCACCGATGAACACAATTTCAGAACCACTTGGACTCAGAGGATGACGGCGATGGAGTTTATTTAACAAATAGGAGAAACAGAGGTTCCAAGGTCATAGTTTTCAGCTGTCTCACCGCCAGATAGTATCCAGAGTGTCAGAAGTTCCAAACAAAAAATTGCTCATTCAAGATGGTGCTGTCCTGTAGAGATGTGCTAGCAATGGGGTGGAGTGGGGCCTTGAGTCCCACCACCAGCAGGCAGCTGCATGGCTGCCCACAAGCCCAGGGACCTCCATCAGAACCCCCTTCCCAACTGGGGACAAGGGTGGCACAAAACCCTGAGTATGACCCCTCTGTCGGTGAGACTGGTGGGGGGTGGGCAGGGTTCTAGCCTCATCCACCAGCAGGCAGTTGCATGGGGCAGCTGTCTGCCCACCTGAGGACTCACAGCCTGGTGCAACCAAGCCCTTATGCCAGCGAGGGCTGAAGCTGCACCCCCTGTGTGGCCTTTCAGGCCCTGCCACATCACAGAGATATATGAACAGGCCTCAGCAAGGTGAGGAGTGGTTTGGGGAGTGAAGAGAGGGATCAGTATGCCCCTTCCACTTTATTCCCACTCCAGTTAGTCCTCAGGAGGAAAAGCAAGTGCATAAATAATATAAACACCATCATGGAATGGGTGAGGGTCCAGGCAAATGCCAGCCCACACATCTGAGAAGGACACAAGAGATGGAACATCAAGAGAACCAGTGCATGCAGGACTGGAAAAACAGTTATAGGAACAAGCTCTCATGGATTCACACCTATGTGCTCACCAGAACTGCATGAACCAAAATCCTACTTCTGAGATGCCATCTAAGAACAAGGTACCCTTCACCATTCCACAGGAGAGTAAGGCCAGAGTCAGGGACTCACAACAAAGTGGCAAACAGAGGGAAATGAGACTATCTACAACAGCCATTCACAGATGCCTGCACCCATGGAGAAACTTCTTCAACAACAAAGAGTGAGGGCAAAACGCCCTAAACCAGATGCCAGAACCATAAGGCAAAGAAGCCACAAAACAACGCAGAGATTGGAATGGAGAGACAACCAACATCAAGAAAACATTGACAGACCACAAATAGGCACAGACTGGCTGCCCAATGCAAAGATAAGACTGAAAATCTACCACTATGATTTTCGGAGTCCCAAGAACACAGTCCCTCACTCGGTGAAAGGATACTGCCACAGGAAAAAAAAGAGACTAATGGACTTAATGCATATTTAATAAACAACAAAGAGAGAGGTGTCTGAACAGAAGGGACATCAGGGAGAGGGGGAGGCATCCCAAAAACCATTAACTGATGCAGTGATTTAAAGAATAAAAAAATAAAATGAAAATGTATAAATAAATAATTTTTTTTTTTAAGTTGGTACTGTTCTACCAATCAAGGTATGAAGGCTGTGGTACACAGGCAAGGACTTGAAGGCAACTGGAGATGCTTGCAGGTGGGCCTGCTGAGATGATGCCTTAGTCAGAATGGACAACACCAGATGGGGTACCAGACAGCAATGGAGGCATCTGTACCAGGAGATGGTGCTAGATGATCGAGCAGTGGACAGTTCTTCGAAGTGACCTGACCTGAGTGTTCTTCTTTCTCTAGAGGTTGGCTCCTGCTCTGCATTATAGCCTCCTTCAGGATCTCCCACCCTACTTGCTCAATTAGATCACTGTCAATTAATCTAATCAATATTCATTCTATGATCTGTGCACAAAAGAAGGGAAATTTCTTGCCCCTCAGCTCACCTGCTGGGTCATGGGAAGTTTTATTTCCTCTTTTTTTTTCCAGTTTTCTAGCTTCATTTCCCTGCCCACCTCACTCAGTGTGGGACAGGGAAACTAGAATCTTCCCTGGGGATTACACAGTTATAATCTCACCCCAATATGTCTCCCTAATTAAATCCTTGAGCCACATTCCAAACCTGAGAGCAGTGGTTTTGTGACATTGGTTACAGGGTATCTGGGAGGCATGTGTTGGGTTGGGGCTATACTGGGCCCTTCACAGGAAAAGTACATGCTTCTTCATATATCACATATCTCATTGGCATCTTAAGTCTCCACCCAGGAATGTACTTCTTAACATGTCAGTGAGATCTAGGTCACTTCTAGGCCAGTCTTCTCCCACCTGTATATTCACAGTCATTGGGTTTCAACTGATTGTGCATAGGTTGCCAGAGAGCAAAAAACCTCTGCAGGTTCAGTTTATCACTGATAATTGACCGGCCCAGACTTAGTAGCCTGGGGTTCAGTAACAGAAAAGTTTTGAAAGCAAGGCCTAGGCCCAAGTGGCCCTATACCATTCTAGCAAGTGAATCAAAATGAGGAAGGTTATCCAGGGAACGTCTGGTTTATAACTAGTTGGTTTGAAGCATAGATTATAACAAGACATCTAATGGGTTCCTGAAGTTTAAGAAAGATCCTAGGAAGTTCTTACCTGTAACCCATTGGTCAAAGCCCCCATAACAGTGTGGGATTTGCCTGGGACTTGTGGCCTTGATATGGTATGGAATGATACTTAACATGATTTTTTGTGAAAAATGCTCGGGAGTGATATCCAGAGACAGGGCAGGCTTCTACCTAACATCCTTTTCCCTTCCAGCTTTTCATGAACCAGTGAAAAGTCTCTACACCTTGCAATGTGATATTAACCAGGTAAGAGCCTTTGTTAACCTTTAAACTTCCACAGACTCATTATCTTTGTTATGAAGCACTTTACAACCTAGATTTTTGCCACCCACAGCCTTGCTGTAAATTTCCAAAACCAGGTCAGACACTTAAAGTGAACAGACTATTTATTACTAAACAAAGTGATTACTTAAATATGTGCTAGAAGACAAATATGAAAAACCCAGTTATCCCATCATTGTCCAAATTGTCCTTTAGTCTCTGGTTACCTTACCACATGTCCAGTAAATCTGAGTTCAGCAACATATATACCAAATTCAGGACATCCTTCTTTTCCTCCTTTGGTGTGTTTCAACTTCCTCCAAGCTTGTGGTCAAAGATATGATGTTCTCTTCTTGCAGCATCCTTCTTAACTCCAAGCAGTAGAAAAATATAGCAGGTTCATCTCAGGCCTCCTCACAGCCTCCCCAAAAGCATTTTAGTAAAATTAACTAAGACAAATTCCTACATGAGGTTCAAATCTCTAAACTCCTTAGACTCCCTTTAGGACATACATTCAGTTTATGCATACTAAAGCCATTAGTGCACTGGTCTGGGCCCAAGGCCGTGGGCATCAGGTCACCTAGGCCATGCAGCTGCTCACATCTTCCTTCTTCCAAAATGGTTCATCCCAAAATGACTGATCCTTTCTCCATGTCCTAAACCATTTTTATATCATTAATTTTTGTTTCCCGTATTTCCAGGAACAGCCTTGTCAATCATGTCACATTACAAAAAACTTGTTTTCCCTCTTCTTCCTCCTTCTGAATGAAATCTTTCTGAATGAAAATTCTAATGAAGGCCGTCACCACACCTTAACATGTCTTTCTTGAAATTTACAGTTCTAAAGCAACAAGGAAGTGACTATATTTTCCTAGCTTTATCAATGTATGTATCAATTATGCTACTGGCAAATACCAATTCTAAAGCAACAGGCCATTATCAACTATGCTAATGACAAGTACCCTCCAATGGTACCCTGAAAGACCGCTGCTGCATGGAACAGTACATAATGGAAAGAAGAAGGAAGCAAAAAAAGAAAAGAAAGGACACAGGGACATAGACAGGGAGAAAAAGTGCCATAGGCACTGAAGAGGGATAGAGACTGAGACCTCTGTCATGGTCCTTTTGTAAGAGGTGCTTGGAGATGCAGATTTGTAGCTTAGAAAAGAAACTGCAGGACTGTCACAGATCTGGAAGTTTGGAGTTTGAAAGAAAAGATTTAGATTCCTCAGAAGAGAAATTGTTGGAGTGGCATCTGCCATTAACATAGCTGATATGTTATGTACTGATGGTAACACTGGGAAGAAAGAGTGTAGCTAGGAAATAGGCAATACTTCCTTTTTGCATTAGTATTGTAAATTTCAAGGACTTGGCAATATTATGGATATTTGACTTTCTGACTTCATTGTTTAAAGTTCCAGGTGAACAAAGCTTAGGTTGACTATGCCAAGGTATGGTTGTTGGCTGGTTATTAGAATTCAGTTTTCTTTTAAAAATATTGAAGGGGAGGAGAAAAAAAAAGGGCTTTTGTGATGTGAGATGATTGACAAGGCTCTGTTATTGAAAGGAAGGGAAAACAAGGAGATATAAAAAGGGACTGGGGAGAGAAACAAAGGATCACCTTTTTTTTTTTTTTTTGAGAAGGATGAGAGCCCAGCCTTAGTAGTTGAGGTGTCATGAGGCCTTTGGGCATTGGCCTGGGCTGGTGAGAGACTTATGATTTTGAAGATGGCCATGGAGCCAACCAGAGAGAGCAGCATTGGGACAGAAAAGCAGAGAGGCTATGGGGTTTTACTGTAAACCACCAATGGTCTGGGGTAATTGAACTATGAGCCTTGGTATGTATGAGCTGATGGTGTGTGCTAAAGGAGTCTAAAGAGTTTGGAGATTTGAACTTTGCATTGGAGCTTGTTTTATATAGTTTGACAAGGAGAATCTCAGCAGATAGGGCAGGAAGCTCAGAAGTGGGATCAGAAGGACATAGTGAGAACAATGGAAATGTTAGTGTGGCCATAACAGAGGTTCCTCAGTGAAACAAGAAATGAAAATAATGGCAAAGATAAAGAAAAAGTTAGGCTAGCCAGCCCCAAAGGTAGAGGGGTGGACTCAATAGCTTCTAGACAAAATGATTCAAAAATCAATGGTCAGCGCTAAGGTTTATGATTAAAACTTCTAGGGATGGCTCCTTAAAGGTAAGCTCTGGATTGAAAATGTCATGCCAATTCATCCAAAGAGGGATTGATGAGGCCCAGGGGAAATCCAAGGGTGCTGGGAAATCCAAGGGTTTTGATGTCTATGCAAGTAATAATCATGCAGAAGTCAGTATAGGAGAGTGATAAAAGGAGCTTAACTGTAGGTAAAAGGATTCACTCCAGAATGAGCACAGAGGATCACTCCTTGGATCACCCTTACTGATGTTATTAAAAACTAGTATCAATTCCCTGAGTCAATAAAAGGAAACAGAGTTTAAGGGAAAGGAAAGTGGTTTAATTTGTCTTGTTGACAAAGTGAGGAAGGTAGCAGACTCATGTCTAAAAGACCACCATCCTGCTCTTTGGCAGAAAGCAGACATTTATATTGTCCAAAATCATACGGGAGTAAAATAAAGAAGGTGAACAAAGGTGAGCATGTCCTTGAGATCGAGGCACCCAGAGATGCAGGCTGGCACCAGATTTTTTTTTTTTTAATCAATTTTCACTGTTCCTTTTCTGGCCACTGTGAGAAGATGAGGCTATTGATCAAACAAAGGTTGTTAATTATAAAGGTAGAGGTACTTCTGTGGCAGGAGGAGAAGCATGACCTCTAAGCACTGCATGACCAGTTCATTTTGAAAGGATGAGATGGGAGGGGGAGGCAGGTGGGATCCTGAAAGGATTTTGACAACTGTTTTTCAACTAAAATGGCAGGGGTTTATATGTGTTGTTTTTGTTGTTGTTGTTGTTGCTGTTTGTGATTTTCATACAATATTGGTCATGTTTATATGGTTGCCATTCCTCTTAGGTTTGACCCTCCCTTCCGTATTGTACCCCTTATCCCCCACCCTATACACCTTTCACCCTTCCTCCCTCTGCTCACTCCAACTCCTCTTATTGCAAGTCCCTGGTCTATGTTTGACCCACTGGTTTTTTTCTACTTCTGGAACTCTGTCCTTTTTTCCTGGATGTGGACTTGTACTCCTAGATAGCAACAGACAAGTCTGCTCAGATCTCCAGAGTAACTGAGACAGATAGTCAACCAAGCATGTCAGAAACTTATGGTAGGGCAAATATGTGGTGCAGCAGGGGTTTATTAAAGATTTGGCTAATTTGTTTCACAAAAACCACTGGACACTAATCTTCTGCTAGATAAGACAGAAGTTTTACAACTAGTGGCACCAGTATGTGCGATAAACTAATAGGGTGAGAGACAAACTGTAGAGTTTGAGTCATATTGTTCTGAAATGTGAATAGCTGTTTTACAGAAATGCTGGGGTAGGGGTGGATTTAGTAACTATGCAAAATTGCCATGGGATGTGTGCTCACCTGCATATTTGGAGGAGGATGAACTCTTAAAAATGATCTAGTCAAACCCTCTTATTTGGCAGGAGAACTGAGACCAAGAGGAAGGCAGAGAGATGGAGATTGGACCAGAGCTCAGAGTTCCTGAGATCTGTAACATTCATACCTCCCTGCTGAGATGTTCCCTGGGGCCACTATGGGACATACATTTTTTCCCCTTGGATCAGCTGTTCCCAAGGAGAAGGCACAATCCAAACCAAAGTCCTTCTGGCAAACACCTGAGGTGTTATGTGTGTTTCACCCCCAAGGGACATAGACTGAGCATCCAGAATGTCTGGAACTACCTGCAGAAAAATCCTGAACAGAAATTCAGAAGCATAGCACTAAGCAGAACTCCCAGTGATAGAAGTAAGTGAGAGAGAGGAGAGCTGGGCAGGAGCCATTTTGTTTGAGTTATCTTTGAGCCAAGCAACATGCCAGATCCTGGGGACTGAAAACTAAGATGAGAAAGACTCAGTCACTCATCAAACAAATCAGTATAGAGAACTTGTATGAATGGGCCAGCCTAAGATAGCTCCAGAAGAAGGGGGGAGAGAACAAAAGAACTCTGGATACAGGGTGGGGATGGGCCTTTGAAATGTAATTGGGGGCACCACTAGAAAAAGATACCAATGAGGAAAAAGATACTTGTAAGACACAACTTGTGGGCAAATGAGTTAGGAGTAGTGTGGACAGAGTTTGCCATGAGATAATAAAAGTTGAAGGTAAAGAGTAAAGAGAAGATGCCATTAGGGGTTTTGGCACCAGAGAGGTGGCATCCTGAAGTCTGGTACCCTGGGACTTGGTCATCCCAGGGAAAAGGAAAAGTTAAGAGAAACAGGCCACGCCTGGAAGGGAGGCCTCGGTCAGGGAGCATCCACTCGTCCAGAGGGCGCAGGGGCATGCAGGCCAGCTGCACACTGCCGGGGGTAGCCGGGTCAGCCCAGAGGCCTCCATGTGGCCCGGGGCTCCCATCCTTCCACTCCTAGCCAGCGGGGAGCAAAGGTGGAGAAGACCCCAGGTCAGTCCCCCAACTCTAGAGAGCCAGGAGGAGGGACTGATGGGGTTGTAGCCCCATCCACCCGCAGATGGTTGTTGCATGGGGCAGCCATCTACAGCCCAGATCAGCTGAGGCATTTGCCTCCAGGTCCCAGCCCAAGGGGGGATTAGGATGGCACATGCACGGACATCTGGACCCAGCCCCCACGCAGGGAGGTACTGGTGTGCAGGGCGGGGGGTGGTGGCAGGTGGGATGTGCTCCCTCCATTTCGTCACTCTTCAGCTAATCTTCAGGAGGAACAAGAACATGTATAACCCCATCATAAAATGGGTGAGGGACCAGGTAAAAATCCAACCCCATAAACCTGGATTGGACACAGCAGATGGACAATCAAAAGAACCAATCCAAGGCTGGGCACGGTGGTTCGTGCCTGTAAGCTTCAGCCTGTGAAGTGGCTGGGACTAGGGATCATGGTTTGAGTCCCGCCTGGGGCCCGCAGCGAGAACTAGTTCCAAAAAAATACAGCTGGGTGTGGTGGCGCGTGCCTGTAATCCCAGCTACCTGGGAAGCTGAGGCTGGGGATTGCTTGAGTCTGTGGTACCCTGGGCAAGAGAGCCTGCAGTTCCATGGGCAAAAATAGGGAGACCTACTCTCAAAAAACAAAACAAAACAAAACAAAAAAAAACAATCCAGGTGAGACAGGAGAAACATCTATAGAAACAAGATATCATGAACCACACCTATGAGCTTGCCGGGTCTGAAAGACACAAAACCTCATTTCCGAGATGCCTTCTGGGAGAGCAAAGCACCCCTCCCCACTTTACGGGAGAGGAAAGGAAAGCCAAAGACTGGGGGCATTGGCCTCACAGCAAAGCTGCAAACTTGAGGCAGAGGAGATCATCTACTGGCCAATCACAATTGCCTATATCCACAGAGGAACTTCACCAGCAACGGGTGTGAGAGAATGGAGGGGGCACCTGAGGGAGGGAGGTAGGGGAGATATCCCAAAAACCATTATTGAGGTTGTGATTTAAAGAATAAAAAAAAACATAAAAAAGAAAAAAGAAAGAGAAACATAGGCACAGGTCTTTGGAAACTCAGAAAAGTTTGGAACCTGTGTATCCCAGAAAACTGGAATCTGCATGCTGAAGAAACCTGGAATTTATGTTAACTTGAAAAGCTGGAATTTGTGCCTCCCTGAAACTTGGAATCTGGAAATCTTGGAATCTGCATACATCTGAGAAAATTGCTAGAAACTAGAAAGTTGTTTTCCTAAGATAGGGACTTAAAACTGCGAGAACTGGAAGTTGTGTCTCCCAGAGACACGGAAAAGTGAGACACCCTCTTGAAGAATGTGTTTCTCTGTTTAAGCTGCTGTTCAGACTTAGAGTGAAGAGAAGACACCATCTTGGGACATGTGTCTTTTGGGATCATGCATCCTTATGGTTTAAAACTTTAGAGACTGGACAAAAACTGAGGTAGATAAGAGGCCACCCATGGCCTCAGTGACTCTTGCTTCTTTCCTTGTTTGTAAATAAATTTTGGTTTTGTTTTTCCTGAAACTTGGTTTATTTTGCAACAGTGCGCATGGGTGGAAGAACCTCAAGGAGGACTAGATTTAACTATCAGTTTCTCTCCTTGCTAGTTCTGATGCCTCTTTTCACCCAATTTCAGAAAGGGCAATACAGGCTACCCTCAGTATAGAGGAAGGTAAAGAGCCTTGCAGGTGGAGCGAGTCCTCCCACTCTGGGGCTGTGAGAGATTCTATGACTGAAGGACTGATGTATATCTCAGGGAGAGGGGAAGCCAGAGATCCATCCCCCTAATATCCCCAGGAATTGGAGGAGAGGAAGCCACTGAGCACCAGGGGAAGACCAGTTTCAGATTCCATTTTGGAGGCAGAGTGGCAAGTGGAATGGAATTGGGGAGAGGAGCAAAGGCGAAGGAAAGAATAATGTTGAGAGCCGGACGCAGGGTACAAGGAAGGACAACGAGAGAGATTGCTTAGCTACAGCAGCTGAGGGTCGTGTAGAAGTATGGACTAGACAACAAGTTTATTCATAAAGCAAGGGGATATTTATAGGATACACAGCACAATTCATGAGGAATTTCACAGGAAGGCAAATGGTGAGGATGCAATAAAAATGGGTGACATATTGGTTTCTGTGAGGTAATTGAGGGCAAGGGGGATAATCACAAATTGGCTGCTATCTCCTAAGGAGTATTTCCTAAGGTACACATTGGAGGAGTGGCGAAGCTATCTCCAGAGGTAGTCATGTGTGTTCTGTCCCAGTGTTCTGAAGGTAGGTGAGATAGTGAAAATGAAGTTTTCCTCATTTTATTTCATGTATATTTTTCTGAGGTATAGAGCATAAAATATAGTCTGGCTCCCTCCCAGCTAATTGAACACAGCAGATTTTGCCTTTAGATTTTGCTGCCACCTTCTCCATGTTTTGAGAGATGAATTTTAAAGGTTAACTAGGAAGATGGATATATTGTAAGACAGTACAGGGCTCCTGAAATATTATGCCTGTGGAGGGAATAGCTGGTGTTGCAGCACAGCACTTTCAGGGCTGATTTCGGGTCATATCTACCAGTGCAACTGGCACAAATGGCATTTTGTACTTTTTTTAATGCTATTTTAGCCTCCTCAGTGAGGACCCTCAGGGAAGATAATTGGGGGTCCCCATAAGGATTTTAAACAGAGGTTGAAGATATCTTGTTAGATGTAATTTGGGGTGTATCCACTGGATATCACCCAAAAGCTTTTGAAAATTATTTAAGGTGGTTAGTTGTTGGTTATTAATTTTAACTTTTTGCAGAATTATCCTATTACCCACTATGAGATATACAGATATTTGAGGTTTTGTCCCTGTTGAATTTGGGGGGGGAGTAACAATTTTTAGGCTAGCTGACTCTAAGACTTGCTGTATCTGTGTAAATGTGTTATTGGAACAATTGTTCCAATTGTTCCTGAATTAAAATGTGTACTTAGCTGGGCACAGTGGTGCATGCCTGTAAGCTTCAGCCTATGAAGTGGCTGGGGCTAGGGGTCACAGTTCAAGTCCACTTGGGGCAACACAGTGAGACCTAGTCCCCAAAAAATAGCTGGGTGTGGTGGCACACTCCTGTAATCCCAGCTATCTGGGAGGCTGAAGCTAGGGATTGCTTGAGTCTGTGGTACCCTGGGCAATGTGGGTCTGCGGTTCCATGGGCAAAATTAGCGAGACCTAGTCTCAAAAATAAATAAATAAATAAAACAAAAATGTGTACTTGTTTCAGGCCTTGTTTTGTTAGGGGTCATTGATCCACCCAGACTGGCTGGTCAGCTATTTACTGCATTAGGATAGGCCTAGGTGAAGGGACTTTAATGACCCCTATTAGGGCTGTTCACTAGAAAGAACAAAGTTAAGCTGATTTAAAATGTCCCGACCCCACAGATATCTCTTTATACCAAGTACCACACAAAATTGCAATGTCCTTACTTTCCCTCAGAGTTTGTGAAAGGTAACCACTATTGATTGACTAATTTTTTCCAGAAGAGCCCCCTATGCTAACTAATTGTTCTGGGGCATTTTTAGTAGGCCATTGTGACAGCCACAGTTGTAGGGAAACTCTGGGTCTAACAGACCTTCAAATGCTATTTCTTGGATGATTAATTTTGCCAACGGTTTAGTTTGCAGCCTTTCTACTTGGAAAGCCTCCATACTGCTCCCTCCCCTTTCCGGGGTGGCAGCACTTGCCAGTGATTCTAGGTTTATCAGCAGAACAATTAGTTGTGCAATGGACTGGTCTCTTCTAACAGTGATCCAATCCCATCCAGATAAAATGACCTTGATTTCATCTTGATAATCAGGATTAATGATGCTAGGATGCACTATTATTTCTTGAACAGTAATGCTGTTTTTGCCAATAATCAGGCCACAATACCCCAGGGGGACTAAGCTATACCTTTTTGTTTGAACTGCCTTTGGCGGTTCCCTGGGAAATATCACAACTTCTTCAGTGGTGATTAAGTCAATACACAAGCTCTCAGGCAAATTATTCTGTGGCTCTGGTTGAGGAGATTTTGTTGCAGGGAGCCGTGGTGGTGCTGAAGGTGGCCGCAGCAATGTGAGCTGTGGAGGCAGCAGCTGTGCCAGGACAGACTTCCCCTGGCCAAATTTAAAGGGTGTTTTTACTCCTCCTTGGTCTTGGGCTGCCTCTTTGGAAGTTTCCCAAATGGGGGAAGCAGGAAACTTAGAATGGCATTGATTTGCTCAATGATTGCCTTTTTTACATCTGAGATAAAGACCTGGCTTTTAGAACTCTCTAGAGACCAATCTACAATCTCTTAAAATGACCCTGTTTCCCGCATTTAAAACAGGTGGTGTCGCAAGATTTAAGAGCCATTGCCAAAAATTTGGCTTGGTAAGTGGGAGTGCCAATATCTTGGGTTCTTTTTATTCATTCATTAACACTGCTCTCCCTAAAGTTTCTTAAAATTTGGTTTACTTCAGAATAAGCCCCATTATACGCTAGAATGTGGATTAAAGCTTTCTTGGTTTCCTTGTCTTGGGTTCTGTTTTACTGCTCTCCTAACTAAAGTGTAAAATTCCACAAAGTGCTCATTTGCACTTTGTCACAATTCCTGAAGAGCTTTGTGGGGCCCATCCTCATCTGGGATATGTTGCCATGCTGTGCTGGTACACAGCCTTACTTGGTCGAAATAGACCTGGTCTCTAGAGGCCTGTCTGCTAAGGTCGCTCCAGTTACCAACCCCCGCAGCATCTCTCGAGTTATGTTAGGATTATCAATGATAATTTTCACAGCTTGTTCATCACAGCAGTCATGAGAAGTGGCACACCATATCAGATATTGCTGGTTTGACAAAACTGCTTTACACAAAATTTTCCAGTCTCATGGGACGAGGAGCTGTCTAGAGAGATTCTTAATCAGCCTAAGGGTGTATGAGGCATTCATGCCATTGTTAATTACTGACTCCTGAACTTTGTGAAGAGTATTATAATCCCAGGCTTCATTTCAGGCACAATTTTGACCCTGAGGACCCCTTTTTATGATTACAGGGAATGCCTCAGGGATGAAATCCTCCACTAAGATTTTTTCCTAGCTGCAGAACAGCTTTGTCATCCAGCAATTTTGAATAATGGGCAGCCAAAGACTGGGTTTTGTTTTTTCTACTTCTTTACAGTAAGCTGGTGGCACAATAGGTTTAAAGATCTCAGATTCCTTCACAGCGTTTAGAGGCTCTTTGCCTTTCACTGGAAAGGCTTTGGGTGGAGTTTATATTTGACTAGGCATTCTTCAGGTGGATTCCTTTTCGCAAGACTGGCAGAACTTCCCTTCCCTCTTGGGTTTATGCTTAGGGAGTTCCTGCTTGCAGGGCTGGCAACTTTTTTCTATCTTATCAGCAAAGCGAGGGCCATCCTTAGCTTTTCCATTATCCAAGTCTAACTCTTGAAAGTAATGATGTATTACCTACTACACTGGAAAAAACAGGGTTGGTACCACATGGCTTTTGTCCAAACTGTCTCTGGCAGCTTTCCCCACATTTTCCCAGGTGCTAGAATTTATGGACTCTGCTTTCCCAGCTTATGGTAGCACTCTAGGGCAAACTACAGGCTATTTCTCACAACCTTTTGGGAAGTCCTATGCCTTTTGGTTTTTAACATCTGCTGTATTACTTCTACAAAATGCTCTCTAACTTTTCCATGTCCTTGAGAATTTCTCATACCTTCAATTCCAAGAATCCCTTGCACACTCCTAGGTTGCTAGGCTCTTTTCTCATTCACTGATGGCTATGGTTTCACCTGCCTTTGGTCCTTTTTCGTATAGAGTGATATATAAATATAAAAGTGGGTTTACCGAGGTTGGGCACGGTGGCTCGTGCCTGTAAGCTTCAGCCTATGAAGTGGTCAGGGCTAGGGATCGTGGTTTGAGTCCCATCTGGGGCCCGCAGCGAGACCTAGTTCCAAAAAAATAGCTGGGCATGGTGGTGCACACCTGTAATCCCAGCTACCTGGGAAGTTGAGGCTGGTGATAGCTTGAGTCTGTGATACCCTGGGCAAGAGAGCCTGTGGTTCCATGGGCAAAAATAGCGAGACCTAGTCCCCCCCCCAAAAAAAAGTGGGTTTACCAACTAGAATCCAATGTTCATTTCTGGATGAAATTAAGCCTCTCCCATGCTAGCATAAGGCCACTAAGTCCAAAGGACCTGGGTTAGTTTCTGGTGGCCATAAGGTGCTAGGTTAGTGGGCCAGAGGGGCTAGTTGGCTCCTGGAAAGGAAAATAAGAGTAGACAGGCAAAGTAACAGAAAAATATGCCCCAGATTGGGTGCCAGAATGTTGAGAGCTGGACACAGGGTACAAGAAAGGACAAGAGAGATTGCTTAGCTACAGCACCTAAGGGTCATTTAGAAGTATGGACTAGACAACAAGTTTATTCATAAAGCAAGGGGGTATTTGTAGGATACAAAGCACAATTCATGAGGAATTTCACAGGAAGGCAAATGGTGAGGATGCAATAAAAATGGGTGACATATTGGTTCCTGTGAGGTAATTGAGGGCAAGGGAGATAATCACAAATTGGCTGCTATCTCCTAAGAAAATGTTTCCTAAGGTACACATTGGAGGAGTGGCGAAACTATCACTCTCCAGACGTAGTCATGCATGTTATGTTGCCAGTGTTCTGGAGGCAGATAAGATAGTGAAATGAAGTTTTCCTCAATTCACAGAATGAGCCCAGTCTGGTCTGTAATAGTGGCCATCAGAATGGGATGAGTCTGGATGGGTGACTGATTGGCTAATAAGAGAGAAAGAGTGTGTGAGCAGCATGGCAACAACACATGGTTCTGAATGGTAGGCACAGCAGGGTGTAGGGGAGTACAGGGATTGGGGAAAAGTCAAGTAGAGGGGTCTAGGGATCATCTCAGTGGGTATGTGCTTTGGCTGAAGTCAGTATATCAATTGGAAGTCAGGATGTCAGGAGACTTAAAATCAAGGTGAGTTCCCACATCCTTAGTCTGAATGTGTGGGCATGGGGTCCATTAATACAGATGCTGTAATTTGATATTCCTGCCTTGGTTTATAGTGTCAGGTTAGCCTCAGTCTGATTTTCTAAAAGATCTCAGGAAAGCAATAACAGATTGAAACTGACAAAGGGCAAAGGAAGAGGGACAAAGACCAGGAGACCTAAATGGGTATCCTGTCCCAGGAAAGTCAAAAGAACAAGTTAATCTCCCGGCAATGATGCCTGGCAAAATGTGTTTGGTGTCGTCCACAAGGAAGTTTACCAAAGCCTGGGTGTCCAGGATTTGACGGTGGGAAATGTGGTAGGCATGCAACTTCTTGGTGACCGAGTTTGGTTTCTAAACCACCAGTTCCTGAGAAGAGCAAACTTGTACAGAAGCACACAGAACACTCTTAACAGATAGGATGTTCCAAGGGCTCAGTTATCCCCCTGGAGATGGGCCAAGGCCATCTTTTCTGCATCTTCTAGGCCTACAAAGTTGACCTTGGGTTGCGTAGAGATCTGTGTTGGGATAACCTGGGAACTTTCTGAATGTTCTGTGCCAAGGCTGCCTCAGAAGTACTACTCAGATTCTCTGAGGAGCAGTCAAGGTTGAAACCCAATACCTCCAAGTGATGGGTACCCAAGGAAGGAATAAGCTCAATTAGGGGTTATGAGGAGAAGATGCAGACCTTAGGAGGAAGGCACACTCCGGAGAAGCAGACAGAGAAATCAGAAAGAAGCACCTCTAATACTGGAGATCAGGCCATCAAGTCACGTAGGTTAGCATGTGAGGATTGAAATCAGGTTACATACATAGCTAAAGCAAAGAACTTAACTAAACTTACAAACAGGAGCAGCTGGCCCTTTAAATTCAGCCACTCAGCAGGTTCATCCCAGCTCAAACAAGCAGTAACAAGATCATGCTATCCTAAAAAAGAGGCAAGAACAAATGATGTCATTGGTCCTCCTCCAAAGGTACAACTCCACCATTTTTTTTTGCTTCAACTACAAATTGATCCCAAACCACCAAAACTCACTTGACACAACAGCAGTAACCATTTTAGAAGACTCACCATGAAAAACAGCAACACTCCAAGTTCTCTTCAAGTCATCAGACAATTTCCAAACTTTACAGTTCCAATTCAGCTTACACAGGTCACAAGTTTCTCCAACATGCTTCCCCAGGCTTCTCACAGCCAGGGATGGGGATGGAAGCCCACAGTGTGGCTTTCTTCCCTGCCTTGCTGCCACATATGGCAGTGGTAGCTCTGAGGCCTCCAGCCTCCTTGCTGCTCCTCTGCGCTCTTCTCCAGCTGTCTCCCTTTCTCTCCAGCCTCACACCTTCTTGAAACCCCTCTCTCTGTTCCTCTCATGAGAAGTCTTGGCTTCCCTTCTCCAAGTCTCCACCCTCAAGGGCACAATGGCTGCTATCTTAATGCAGCATTACCATACTGGGACCATGGCCTCCAATTTCACCACAGCACTCTTATCAGGATCAAGTGGGCAGTGGCGAGCTTAAGGGGAACCCTGGAAACCCTTCTGTGTTTCAATGGTCATGATAAGATCTCTAAGATGTATGTCTACTGTTAGTAGTTTAAGCGCTGGAGATATTACATTGCTTCTCTATACGGGAAATTTAAAAGAAAACAAATTATAAACCGACTATGTGCTGAAAACAGAATGATTTCTTTCTAAATTTCCTACTTGCAAAAGTCTGAATAAGTAATTGGAAGCTAAACCTCCTTGATCCTCTTTTGAAGGGTACACTGGTTTTGTAGTTACCCCAAGTCTGCCTCAGTTCATCCATTTAATGGGTTACTTAGCCCTGGGAAGCCCCATGCACACCAGAGGCAGGAAAGGCAGTTGGAGGCTTTGCTTTTCTTTCTCAGCACTTCTCTTTTCTGATCAAGAGGACTCAGCAGATTTCTGCATGAAGAAGGGCTTGGATGCATTCTTCATGCTTCTCCTGTTTGCCCTGGGCTGTTCCCTACTTGTAGCTCCCCTGGGATCTGCAGGTCATCTGAGTTTAGGGCTAACTCAGTAGACAGAGATTTCTAGGCCTGGACTCGAAGCAAGGAGAGGGGAAGACATTCATGCCCAGGAACACAGAAGCTTGAGGATTTTATGATGGTGTGACTTGAAAATCTAATGATAGGGGTGCTGCGGTGAAATTAAGGGATGTGGCCCCAGTATGGTAATGCTGCTTTAGGATAGCAGCCATTGTGCCCTGGTGGGTGGGAACTTGGAGAAGAAAAGCCAAGTCTTCTCATCAGGCAAACAGAGAGAGGGGTAGGAAAGAGTTAGAGCCGGAGAAGAGAGAACAGAGAAGCAGCAGGGAGGCTGAAGGCCTCAGAACTGCCACTGACCACGTTGTGGGCTTCCATCCCCAGCCCAGGCTGGCAAAGATCTCTGGAACGCAGGTTGGAGATATTTGTGAACTATGTAAGCTAATTTGGAAACATGGTACTTGAAAACTTGTTTTAATTTTGAAACTGTAAAGTTTGGGGATTGTCTAGAGACCTGAAGAGAACTTGCTGTGGTGCTGTTTTCATCATGAGATGTCTGAATCAGTTGCTGCTGCTGTTCCAAGTGAGTCTTGATGGTTTTGGATGACTTTAGAGTTGAAGCTGAAAGAATATTGGAATGGTGTCTTTTGGAGGGGGATCGATGAACCTATCTTGGTATCTTCATTGGATTTGAATTTCTTGCTTTTGAAGGAGGATTGACGATGCCATCTTGGTTTCTTTGCTTTGAAGTGAATAAGTGAGTAACTGTGCCTTTGTTTATTCCTTTGACTTGAAGGTGGGACAGCTGCCATTTTGTGAATCCACATGACTGAATGACCCATATGCAGTTTTTTGGTAAGATAATCAAAAATGCAGTTAGTTGGTAAGATAATCAAAGTAATCCATTGAACACTCAATGACTCTTGTCTATTTTGTCTTTTTAATGAGTAAGTCTGTTTTTGCCTCCTTTTAAGGTTAGTGTGATCTTCTTACTGCTCACATGAGCTGGGATGAAACTGATGAATGGCTGGATTTAAAAGGGCTAGGTGCTCCAGTCTGTAAGTTTAGATAAGTACCCTGTTTTGTTTGTTTTCTTACCCAAGTTCAATACTCAGTCTATACTCTCCAAGTCTTTTCCTTTAGCATACACATGGTATTCAGTTTTGCAGATCTCTGTTCTGTTCTCTTTATTAAATACAGTGTTCACAGATTTCTTTGGTAGACTTTTCACTTCTAAATAATCCAAATCTTTTCTTTCAAACTCCAAACTTCCAGATCTCTTTCTGTGACAGCCCCACAGTTTCTTTTCTAAGCTCTGAATCTACACCTCTATGTACTTCCCACAGGTGTTAGTCTCCGTCCTTTCCTTTGGCATCTGCAGATGCAGTACCTAGTTGGGCACCAGCTCAGTCCAGTTCCATCTTTTCTCCTCCAAGGTTCTTTCTTTTCCTTCCTTCCCCCCCACCTTTGTGTGTCTTTTTTGCTTCTTCCTTCCTCATTTGGCTGGGCTCTGTCCCTTGCAGCAGCAGTCAACTGGGAGTTTCAGGATCTCCAAAATCATGTTTCAGTGTCCCCTACCAGATTCCACTCACGGTGCTGTCAAGCATTTTTCATAGAAAATCATGTTCAGTATTGTTTCACCCACTATCAAGGACAGAAGGGTAAAAGGGAAAGGTGCAGGAACTATAGAGATAAGAATTTTCATTTGGAGAGAACTGAGAACTTTTGATTTGCGGAGAGAACTGCTTTTTTTCAGATTTTGAGCCGAGATTAACTTTGAGAGGAAAAATGATCGCGCATTGGACATCTGGCATCAGGAGCTGACAGTTTTGCTTTGGAAAGAAAAGGACCCAGGAGCTGTTGAATCTTTTGGGGAAATCTTTCTAAGATTTCAGTCTTTGAAGGTTGGGAACTGTATGAGACTGATGCACTGCCTACTCTGCTAAAGAGGCAACTTCAGGAGCTGTATGAAGGGAGAAAAAAGGCATTCATCACAAAATGCTGAGCTGTCCTGATGATCCAGAAAGGAGAACAAGAGAGACACAGAAGCCCAAGTTTAACCTCATATTGGTTACAGAATTTACTCCATACCGCCTACAGTAACTAGGACTGAAGACAAGGATATAACCTGATGGTTTCTTACTGATCTGCACTAAGACTGAGGTAAAACCCACACAGCTCCCTGAGGAGCAGAAGTGGGATTCTTTTCTGTTTGGGACACTTGTGAGGGTGTGGACTATAAAACTTTTTTTAGTTGGTTTTTTACTATTTGTAAATAACCCTTATGTTTACCCTTACCACAAAAGTTTGATCTCTGGGCAACTGCTTGCTGTAGGCAGAACTCTTGTTGATTAAAATTAAAAGGGGTGATCCAGTAGCTATATGTTATGGGGTGCACAGGGCCAAGCCTGTGCTGCTACATGGTTAGGACACAAAACCCTACTAAAACCAAATCCCTACCTGCAAGGCCTGCCCAAGGAAAAAATGTTTGTACTCCAACTGGTAAGGGTATGATATCAAAGATCCACAAAGATCCACTCACACTACTCAACAAAAAAACAAAACTCCAGCTTAAAAAAAATAGGCAGAAGAGATAAAAGACACTTCTCCAGAGAAGAAATACAAATGGCCAATAAGCACATGAAAAAATTCTGGATCACTTGTAATCAGGGAAATGCAAATAAAAACCACAATGAAATACCACCTCATACCAGTAAGAATGGCCCATATCAAAAAGGGAAACAACAAGTGTTGACAAGGATGTCGAGATAGAGGAACACTTTTACACTGCTGGTGGGAATGCAAACTGACTCAGCCACTATGGAAAGCTATGTGGAAGACCCTCAGACTACTGAAAATGGAACTACTATCCAATCCAGCATTTCCACTTCTGGGAATATACCCAAAGGACATGAAAAACAATAATTCAAAATGAAACCTGCGCTTTTATGTTTATTGCAGCACTATTTGCTATAGTCAGAATATTCCAACAATCCAAATGCCCCAAAACAAATGAATGGATCAAAAAGTTGTACTATATTTACATAACGGAGTATTATTCAGCTATCAAAAAAGACAAATTTGATGCATTTGTGATAACATGAGTGGACCTAGAAGGAATCATGCTAGCAGAAATAAGCCAGAAAGAAACTGGGCACAGTGGCTCGTGCTCGGGCTAGGGATCGCAGTTTGAGTCCCGCCTGGGGCCCGTAGTGAGACTTAGTTCCCAAAAAATAGCTGGGTGTGGTGGTGTGTGCCTGTAATCCCAGCTACCTGGGATGCTGAGGCTGGGGATTGCTTGAGTCTATGGTACCTCGGGCAATGAGAGCCTGCAGTTCCATGGGCAAAATATAGTGAGACCTAGTCTCAAAAAAAAAAAAAAAAGCCAGAAAGAGCAATAGTAGATTGTCTCACTTATATGTAGGATATAGAAAAAACAAACAAGAAAAAAAATTAAAACTAGTAGACTAACAACAGAACTACAGCATACAGCAAGGGAGAAGGTAGTGAGGGAGAATGAAATCAAGGGAGAGATGAGTAAAAGGGAGAAAGTTCATGGGTGACTTGGTGATGGGAGGACCTCAGGGTGTACAACAATGCAAAATGTATATATGAAGTACAAAAAAATCTGAAGTCAGTGCACACACAACAGCCAGCAACCTCATCCTGCTAGTCCTTCCAGGCCTCAAGGCACACACCACCTCCCTGAGGTACTTGGTGTTCACTGTTGTCTTACTTCCCCTGCATTGAGTAGGGGTGGAGGTGGGTCACTTTCCTAGTCTGCACCAGCCAGCTCTGTAGTTTGAGCTCAGAAAGAAGTTCATGTATCTGAATTTCACCTCTAGTTTCATATAGCAGTGCTACCTGCTAGCCCTGTGGTTTTAGGCAAGCTACTTAACTCTTCTGAGTCTCTATTTTCTCTTTCATAAAATAGGTACTAATATAGCACCTGTTGCTCCATCTTGCAGAGCTACTGTGCAACTTCAGTGAGAAGTGAAGAGTCTGGTCAAGTTCTTTAGAAGCAGTAACTATGGATGGGTGGTGGATGAGTGAATGAATGCAATGGGGGCCTTCCTTGGCCTATGGAAGCATAACCTAGCTTCCTCTCCAGAGGAATCTAGGCCAAACCATGCCCCTCAGAAGGACAGTGGTTGAGGATATACGAGAGAGTAATAAGGAGGACAACCCTTCCAGGCTCAGGAGGGCTCTTTGGGGGCACCAGACTGAGGGAAAGAGAGTAAAGGCATGAGCCATCCCAGGCCTAAATGAATCATCATAAGATTGAATTGCTGGCGCCCAATTTACATGATAAAGCTCCTTTTGGAAGGAGTGCAAATAACTTGGTTCTAAGAAATTATTTAACATGAAGACTTTTTTTTTTGAGACTAGGTCTCGCTATTTTTGCCTATGGAACTGCAGACTCACGTTGCCCAGGGTACCACGGACTCAAGCAGTCCCCAGCCTCAGCTTCCTAGGTAGCTGGGATTACAGGCGCGTGCCACCACACCCAGCTATTTTTGGAGACTAGGTCTCACTGTGTTGCCCTGAGCGGGACTAGAACTGCGATCCCTAGCTCCAGCCGCTTCATAGGTTGAAGCTTACAGGCACGAGCCACTGTGCCTGGCTTAACATGAAGACATTAGGAGACAGAAATAAATATGAATGCCCAGTCCAAATTAATCCTCAAAAAAAAAAAAAAAAAGCCCACCTTCCTGGAAGTTGGTGCTGTAGGATGCATAACCTGAACCTTCACCCAGACTCTATGCCCGGAGTGACACCCTCCTCCCCCATTCTTCCAATATCCTAAGAGGTGAGGTGCCCAGTCCCCCAGGAGAGAAGCACTTCTAATCTCTGCCAAGCCCAACAAGCTGGTTCTTTTGTTTAATTCTTAAGTCTGTGATCTGTCACCCCCCCACTCCATTCAACGTGGGGTAACACTGGCGAAACTAAAACTAGTGCACTCATAGCACCTCAGGAGAGTCTCATGCTTTTCCAGGAAGTGACTATCACCTGGAGCCAAAGTGGACATTTCAGCCACACTTTATTGTCCTGATTTTAATACCAGATGCAGAGAAGCATCAAATCCAAGTAAGCATAAACAGGGAGAGCCCCAGTCTGCTACTCTCCAAGGGCCCTTTTCCTACCTATGCGTGCAGTAGCTCCCAGACCACTTTTAAAATGACTAAAACTGAATTTATTTACAAAAAAGGATAAAAGGAAATAAAAAGATGCAAGAAGCCCAGTCAAAAAATGGGGAGAAGAACTAAAAAGACACTTCTCCAAAGAGGAAATACCAATGGCCAACAGGCTCAACATCACTAGCAACCAGAGACATGCAAATCAATACCACAATGAGATATTACCTTACATCAGTAAGAATGGCCCACATCAAAAAAAGTGCTGGCATGGATACGGACAGAAAGGAACACTCTTGCATTGCCGGTGGGAATGTAAACTGGTTCAGCTACTATGGAAAGCTGTGCGGAAGACCCTCAAACAAATGAAAATGGAACTACCATATGACCCAGCAATCAATCTTCTAGGAATGTACCCAAAGGAGACCACAATACTGATACAAAGGGACACATGTACTTGGATGTTTATTGCAGCACTATTTATAATTACAAGGTCATGGAAACAACGTAAGTGTCCCCAAACAGATGAATGGATGAAAAAGATGTGGTATATACACACAATGGAATATTACTCATAAATTAAAAATGACAAATTTGATGAATTTATGGTAACATGGATGTACCTAGAAGAAATCATATTAGCAGAAACAAGTCAGAAAGAAAAAGACAGAAACCAAATGGTGTCACTAATATATGGGATATAGGAAAAACAAGCAAAAGGCCAGGAGGAAAAGTCAAAACAAGCTAACAAACTAAAATACCCAACTGGGGATGCAGGGGAGATAGGGGGTGTGGTCTGGAAAGGAAGGTGGTAGGTGATCCCTGGGGAATATAAAGATGTGAACTATATATATAAATAAAATATTTAATATAAAAAGCCATTGAGTCTATAGGTATTCCTTAATTCCTTACCAGTGCTCAGTTAATACAAATCCTTTTCATAAGTTTCCAGTCATGTGCTATCTTTTAGTTCCAAGGGCCACAGAAAAATTTGAACTGCACAAAGAAAAATGGGTTGGCAAGTTGGCATGATCAATCCCTCTTCAAGAGTTTCAGCTTCTAGGTTCTTCCTGCTCCAACCGTGAAGTGGCCCAAGCCACCAAGATGTACTCCAGACAGTGACAACAACAGTCTAAAGCACTTCGCACTAAAGACAGCAGTTATCCAGGGTAACAAAGCACGCTCAGGAGTATCAGCCTGTGCCCTGCTCCCTCAAGGCTGCCACCATACCTCTGGAACTGGCATAAACCTTTCTCCTCCGAGGTCTGTTGATGGGAGCTCCTCCATGCATCTCAAAGATCAACAACTCCAGTCTGGTGGACTGGCACAGTGAAAACTAAAATCCGTGTTCCTAAATTGTGGAGATACTCAAACCCCAAACACAATGCTAAATCCCCAGTAGCCAAATCCCCTTTCTCCTTCAATCCCCCTTTTCTACTCCTCCAGGAGTCTCCACCTCCACAGGTACCTTGTCTTTTAGGGTCCAACCTTTCTCTTTCTCTCATCCCAAAGTCCTCCTCAAGGGGGCATGTCACCTCTTCTTTGCCACCACAGTGACAGCAGAGTTTTATTTGGAGACCTCGACCTGACCTCATCACCTTCAGCCCACATGCATTCTGTGATGTCTCTCTTAAGAGACCCCTCCCCCCACACTCCACCTCTGCTTATTAGACCTTGTGATCTTCACCTTGGCATCTTAGTGCCAGGATCCTCCCACATCAAGTCCAGCAGCAACAGGTCAGGTGAATACAAAAATTCAGATAGATCCTACAAATCAACAGGGTTTGGAAAAGTAAAAGCCCTCTTTCCAGGGTTAGATGACTAATTTGTGGTTCAAAGTAATTAAGGAAATACTAAGGACTCAGATATGCCTGATTGAAGAGAAGTGTGGGAAAGAAATGCCACCTCCAACTTCGTCCTGAGCCTTGATCCGGAAGCACAGTCCCCAACTGCTATCCCAGTTCTGACAGAAACCACCTGTGAGAGATTGTTCTATTGTTGGCCCCTCCAATCACTTCTGCCAGGATTTCAGGTATTGTGGTTCTGTACTCTGGACTTGGCTGTGTGACTTCCTATAGCTGATGGCACATTAGCTAGCATGATGCAGCAGGGGCTACACTATAGCCAGTTTGAGGAAGTTCAGGGTACCCTGTTAGGGAAAGAGAGAAGTCATTTACAGAACCCCCGAAAAGTGAGATGCTGCATGAGAAAGAGGTCACAGAGAGAAGAGGGACTGAGATCCTCCAGACAAGATGCCAAGTAAATCAACTGATTGCCCCCTGCCAATGTCACTGGAACAGAAGAGCCAGGCAACCCATAGAACAACCAGAAAGACTAAGTCACTGTTTCAGCCAGAGTTTAGGATGACTTCTTATGTAGCAATAAATAACTTTTGACACTTTATAAAAACAGGTGGTGAGTCCTCTATTCACTGTGTTATTCAACTACAACCTTATTAGATGAAACAGTGGAGACAAATTTTTGCATTGACTAGGGAATTGGGCTAAAATGATATAAATCAACTTCCAAAGCTTATATGAATCCTACATGACTTGAAACCTTCCATCCCATTTCATTCAATAACTAGAAAACTGCTCCAACATGTTCAGTAGGTAATCAAATGTAGTGATTAAGGTCTCAGACTTCAACTGTGGGGGTTAAAATCCTGACTCATCCGGGCATGGTGGCACATGCCTTTAATCGCAACCTACGGAGAAAGGTCAGGACTTGAAATTGCTTGAGTCCGCGGGTTCGAGACCTTCCCGTGGCAACACAGAAGACCTAGTCTCAAAAAATAGCTGGTGGTGGCACACGCCTCTAATCTCTAATCCCAGCTACCTGGGAAGCTAAAACTGGGGAATGCTTGAGTTTATGATACCTCAGACACTGTGGGCCTATGGTTCCACAGGCAAAAATAGCGAGACCTAGTCTCAAAAAAAAAAAAAAAAAAAAGTCATGCACATAAAATGAGAAAGTCAATAAATAAATAAATAAATAAATAAATAAATAAATAGCCTGCCTCCCTCTCCCAATATCACTGCTATTATCCTTTTCTAGGTCTCTAAGTCCAAACATTTTCCTTATTGCCCTGGGCATGAAGGAAGAAACTGGCCAGGCAATCTATTATGTTTGCACCCAGCACTGATTGGGTGAATTTACACTCAGGATCACTTTTTGGGGTGTGGATCTCTAATCCACACTGTGAGAACAGGTGGCTTTATCCACATTTTACAGTTGGAAATCTGTAGCTCCAAAAGAAGTAATTTGTCCAACCCAAAGACCAAGAAAATTTCACCCTCCATCTTCTGACCTGAATCCAGCGTAGTTTCTCCCTTACTGCCCATGTCCTCTGGGGGACTTCCAGGTCCCCAGAATATATGGGGAAAGTGACTTTGTTAGACCTGAGGAATACTGGGCTAAGTCCACTGCCATAGAAATGATGGTTCCAGCCATGGCTTCAGGCCTGCAAGCCTGCCTGGACCTACGTGCAGGCTAAGCTGAGCTTTTCTTCCCTTTATAAGATTCTAAAATGGACCAGTCAGGTTCAAGCTCGGTTTGTTATTAATTATTTAGTTAATTATTTACATTGAAAAGTGAAGAATGATTTGATTGGTGCTAAATGGGTCAGTCAAATGGTCAGGACTGAAAACGGTCCAATTAAAGCCATGACCCTTCACCTTAAAGTAGAAAGCAGTTGCAAGACTTTTGGTTAAAAGTGCTTTAGTAGTTATGGACTTAAAATGGACAGACTTTGTAATGTACCTATTAGTTTGGATTCTAGTCATGTGTTTAAAATGGGTGAACTTTGTAATGTTCTAACTGCTTTGGATTCTATGGCCATGAAGTGTCCTGTGTATATTTTGGTTATATGTTTATAAAAAAAGTACTTGCCTATGTCAGTATGTATACAGTTTGGTAAAAAGAAAGGTCAAAATTCTGTATTAAGCTGCCAGAACAGATTCAGTATATACGCCAAAAGCCAGATTTAGAGTTTGGAAGTTCAGACAAAAAAAGCAATAGAGTATTCAGTATAGATGGAATGTCTATGTAGCCACAACTATCTGAATAAGTGTGGGGACCTTTTGTGGTTCCACAAGATTAAATGGCTTGGTTTTTTTCCCTGTTGGACACTTACTAATAGTTGGATACCTAATTATTTGAAAATGCTACAACCTGCTGATATTATATTGGCATGCTTTGCCTGATTGTACTATATAATGGATACCTGCTTTGATAACTGCTGTAACTGGTATTAATATGGAGACATGTTTGACATAATGCTGTTATATATGGTGATAAAGAAGGTACAGGATTATTTTGGAAAATTATAGATATGTTGGGTTTGAAAACAAATATGGGGGAAATGAAGCTATGATCCCAACATGGGCAGTGTATTTGTTCATAAAATTTTGGCATTGCCATTAGCTGTGTCTGAAAAACACAGAGGTAAAAGATGGCCTAAACAGGATAATAGTTATTCCTTCTTTTACTTTGTTGCAAATCTCAGCTGGGGAAGAGAAAATGAATCACCAAGAAGACATACAGAGGAAAATTGGACCCTCTGCTTTTCAGGAAGGGAGAAGAAAAAAAGGATATAAAAAAGACAAGCAGAGACTGGGAGGGAGAGAGACTTTTGGGAAGAGGAGAGACATGAGAATGGTGGGCTTATAGCTTGAGTGACCAGGCTGGGCAGAAGCACCCTGGAAGAAAGAGCAAGGAACCATGGTGGGAGAGTGGCTGGCAGAAGAGTAGCCGGTGTGGTGGGTGTAGAACTGCAGTAAGGTGGCATGGAAAGCTGGTACCTAGAGATAGCCAGGGATTTGGAAAGTGACTTTTGCATCAGCATTTGTTGAAGAACTTTGAAGACCCTTGGAGAAATGGAGCAGCTCAGAACATTAGGGAGAAAAGAAGAGAAGACAACAGAAAAAGACTGGACTTTGCAGGTTTGGAGGGACAAAGGGGCACCATCTTGGACATGTGTCTTTGGGACTTTTAGGACATAAAATGGTGACTGGGTAAGATAACTGGCCACTTGTGGCTTTAAGGACTTTTTGTTTTTCCTGTTAATTTTCCTTGTAAATAAAACCCTGTTGTTAAATTGTATCTGACTGGCAACTGCTACACATGGGTGGTACAAACCTCAGGGAACCTGGGTAGCAGAATCTGCATTTTAAAAGTGCCACTTTTTTCCTTTGGCTTGTAAGTTGCTTGGTCTGCCCTGTTTGCATCCAATTTCCCAGTGAGACTTGTATGGTAGGAAATCCTAAAAGACACAAAAGGTAGAGCAAGAGCCAGCATGAGGCAATGTACAGCCAGCTCCAAAGAAAGAGGAAGGTTTTTTTTGACCACCTTCAAAATAAGAAATCAACAACTAGTCTTTGAAAAGGAACCATTCATTGACCATCTTGGAAGGATTTTGTTCTCAGCCTCAGAAGAATGTCATATCAAACAGTCCACCTCACTATGATTTACCAGACTTTCACAGATCTTCATAGACCTTCATAGACTTCTAGACCACAATGCCCCTGTGCACCTTGGTAGAGACTTGGCTGCTGCACCTGTTTTTGGCTCTATCTTGGCCATTGCTCACAAGGAGCACTATTGGTTTCCTCCAACATCTTGTAAAACTGACCACAGCTTCTGATTCTCCAGCACCCTTCCTAGTATTGTTGGGTCCATCACTCTTGGGCTCAGCAACCTGCCAGATCTTTAGACTGCTGTGTGATGCTGCAGTGTCACCTCACCTTCTACAACTGGAATTTGTTTGGAATTTATGGATGCTAGAGTGAGACAGCCTGCCACATGTGGCTTTAGAATTGCTTTACTTTCCTCTAATGTCCTGTTAAATAAACCCTAATGTTGAACACTGAGACTGAGGTTCTTTGAGTGGTCTTGCAATTGTGTATGTGGATCCCCTACTGTGGCACTTTCCCATAGCACTGTTTTAAGTACACTTTTGGACTATTTTCTAGTGTTTTAGTATTTTTTTTCTCTTCTAATATAAATTTTTATTCAATCACACGTTATAAATTCAAAATAAATAACAAGAAAATGAGTATTTTTCATGTGCCAATAAATGTTGTCCTAGTCTACTCCTTTTACTGGTTTACTTGGAATATTAAGATACCTTTCTAATTTGTTTATACCTCCAGTTCATTTAATCTCTAGGATGGTAGTTTCCTATCTTTTGGCTAGTAGATAAATACAATTACTTCATCAATATAAATACTAAATTAAATTTGATAATTAAACGCAATTGAACAAAAAATTCCTCTCAAACATTTGATACCATATTTTATAGAATTGTAGGTTATTTTTTTTTGCCTTTTTTTCTCTTTTATTTATTTATTTATTTATTTTGCAGTACTAATCATAGTATTCATCAAAACAGCACATTGTGCACTTTCAATTTGTACATTATATGTCAGTTATAACTCAATAAATCTGAGGGGGACAGAAGTTAGAGTTGACAAAACTGACGAAAAGTCACACATTAATAAATGATGAATTTTTAAGATCTAACTGAGGTTGAGTTCATTGAAATGCTTTAGAGTGGCAATGTACATATTGTTGTACATCATCAATCATTTGGATTTTGGAAGTGTGTGAGCTCTGAAGAACTATCTCGTAAACCAACTTAAGTATTCTTTTTTTTTTTTTTTTTGCCAACGCTAACTTATCCTATTTTCTGAATGATTCTTTTTTTTTTTGTTGTTATTGTTGTTTTATTTTATTTATTTATTTATTTATTTTATCCCGGGGCTTTCCCACTTCACTAACATTTGTTAACTATCCTGATCTTTTGTACGCTTCACCTCCCCTGCCTTCTTCCCCCTCCTCCTCTCTCGTTCCATGGTTCAGTCTCATTGGTTGTTTTCATTTTTTATTTGTTTGTTTGATTTTCCCTATATCCCTCATATAAGTGAGTGTTTTAGTATTTATTTACCTTGCAAGGCAGACCTGGAGTCCATGAAACTTCTGGAAAAAAGCATTTGTTCTTTGTTGTCTTTAAAGGGCCTTCGAGTCCAAAGATAGTCAGCAAAACACAGGCCTATGATCACTAATTTGATTTCCTCCCTTCCTGGCCACCTACTCCCCCACTCCCAAGTACACACTGTGAGTCAGGGAGCAAGCAAGCTTGCATAATTTCCTGAATGTCACTGAACACATCTGTCACTCCCGGAGCTCCCCAAAGGCCATCCTGAGTGCACACAGCAAGTCTCTAAGCCACATGGTACAGCACCTGCTGTGAAGCCCATTTCTGCTTTTAGTCAATTGACTTTAAAGCAGCAAAGTGGTCAGGTTGGGGGCCATACATATGTGAGGCAGTGAGGAAGTGTGTTTGGTAGGCCCTTGGGGAATGGGAAGTACACCAGCAGGACACACTCTGAAGTGCCTCATCTCTCTCCCCACTGGGAATCCCCTGCCAGGAATTTAGCTCTTTTAAAGTCCTTTCCATCTTCACCGCTGCCCTCTTGTCTTGCTGCCACTCTATGGTGGTAAGGTAGAGGATGGCTTAGTGAAATATTTCTATTTCAGACAGATTATTGTGACAGGTCCAAGTTTTGAGATATTAACTCATGTTTTTCTGTCCTCCATGTCCTTTCCATCATCCAGAGGAGGGCCTTTGGGAAGCTCTGAGAGTGACAGATGTGTTCAGTGACATACAGGCAGGGAAAGGAAGGGGACAACAGTGGGAGAATCCTGCTGCCATCACCAATAGAGGGCATAACTCCCTTGAGAGTCTGCAAAATACCCCCATCGTTCATGCTCCATACTCACCACCACCACCATCCCACCTCAGGCTCACTTGCCATAGAACAGAAATGAAGTCTTGGGGTAGCCTGGGTGGAAGAATGAATAAAAATAAGATGTTTCCCTGTACAAGGTCACATAGTAAAGGAAAATTTGCTGCCCAGGGAAAGGTATACTTAGTCCCAGAAATTCAAATGTTGCATTTTTAAAAGCTAAAAGTCAGTGGTTTATTCTTGTACATCTGAGTTCTGGGCTGGGATTTGAAGTCTTATCCAGGGGTACCTATACTAACAGGGATAACACTGTCATTGAAGCAGCTGATAAAGAGCTTAGTGAATAATAAAAGGAAGGAATTGGCCCAGGAAACAGCCTTACTAATTTTACTCTTGCATGAGCTGTTCCATTCATGAACACAAGTTTTTTTTGTTGTTGTTGTTGTTTGTTTTTTGGAGACTAGGTCTCTCTATTTTTGCCCATGGAACTACAGGTTCACGTTGCCTGTGGTACCACAGACTCGAGTAATCCCCAGCATCAGCTTCCCAAGTAGCTAAGATTATAAGAGGTACTACACCACCATGCCCAGCTACTTTTGGGGACTAGGTCTAGCTGTGTTGCCCTGGGCAGGACTCAAATCTCAATCCCCAGACCCCACCCAGATCCCATAAACTGTCGCTTACAAGCATGAGTCACTGTGCCTGGCTTGAACACAAGTTTTGTCAGGAACTACCGGTAACTGGTCAGGACTCATGCTGTGGATGAAGAAAACTTCATCACACAATCTTGTGTGTCTTCAGAACACTGAAGATAGAATGGCGTGATTGACCTCCGGTGGGCAGCAGTTTGTTCCTCCAATATTTAGCCTGAGAAACATTCCTTAGGAAATAACAGCAAGCTAATGAGTGAATCCCCAGCCCCCAATTATCCCACAGGAACAAATGTTTTACCTAATCTAATTTTACATAAACCATTTCTTCCCCTTGTTTGACTAGCTGCAAATTATTGTTATCACTCTCTTTAAATAGGTTTGTACATGTAATAAATGGGGCTGGGTGGTACATACTTTCATTCAGTCCCAGTCTCTGACTGAGTCAATCTCTCTCTGTCTTCACGGTGGCCCGCAGCCTGTTTTTTTTACAAAGTTTGAGTCATTTATATAAGCAAGAAAAGTGAGTCATTGACATTTCAAATGTAATTATTCTGGGAGTGAGGGGAATCTTCTCCAAGTTATTTTGACCTAAGCATATGTTGATGTTACTATTGTATAGAAGAAGACAATGAAGGTAGTTCTGTGCTTTCATCATTCTACATAATGCACTGGGGAGATGCAAAGCCAAGTATGCAAAGTTTAAATCTTTTTTGTCCTCTTGCTTAGTCAATAAGAGAGTGGAAGTAGGGGTGAAAAAGCAGGTCTTACCCACAGGAATCAGATTTATAAGCCTCAGGAATACAGGAGGCTTTGCTCTCCTATCTGAGTAGGAGGAGACATTCCCAGAGCATTTACAATATGGTCACACCTGTGGCTGGAGGCGTCTGTTAAGTATTTTTCACCCATTATCTCTGACCTCCCAGGAGTCCCCATTTCACAGATGGGTGGGGAGCCAAAGTGGAGACAGTGGGGGGATGGAAGAGAAGGAGAACCAGGTACCTAGAGTCTAAGGACCAAGCCGAAACACCCACATCTCTCTCCCCCTCAGGGTAGTGTGGACCAGCTCCTTAAAGGGATACTGTTGGAGGTCACCAACTGGGTATCTCCATTAACATAGCTCATACATACATTGAGAAAGCAAGGGAAATGGAGCTACTTACCTGTTGCTTTAGAATTGTACATTTTGGGTTGGGCACGGTGACTTGTGCCTGTAAGTTTCAGTCTATGGAGCGGCCGGGGCTAGGGATCACGGTTTGAGTCCCACCTGGGGCAAGTAGCAAGACCTAGTTCCAAAAAAATAGCTGGGCATGGTGGCATGCACCTGTAATCCCAGCTACCTGAGAAGCTGAGGCTGGGGATAGCTTGAGTCTGTTGTACCCCGGGCAACAAGAGCCTGCAGTTCCACATACAAAAATAGCAAGACCTAGTCTCAAAAGAAAAAAAGAATTGTACATTTCAAGGGAGACATGCTAAGGTGTGGTGATGACCTTCCTTAGAATTTCCTTTCAGGAAGATAGAAGTAGGGGAAAGGAGGAAGGAAAACAATTTTTGGTAATGTGACATGATTGTTAAGGTTGTTCCTGGAAACGCAGGGGTAGAGGGAATAATATAAAAGGGCTTAGGTCAAGAAGAAGGAATCAGCTTGGCCTGTGGGAGCCCCGCATGCCCTGACCGGCATGCACCTGCAGCTGCTAGACAGCCTTCAGCTGGCAGCTGCACCCATTGAGCACCCTCTGCCATCAAGCTGGCTGGTAAGAGGGTCTCGGGGGTTGGCCCAGGAGACCGAACCGGCCCTGGGTGTGGAACAAGAACAGGCCCTGGGAATGGTAGCTGCCATTGCCTTGGCAAGCAACTACACCACCCCACGGGCACTGGGCTCCCTCTGCTTATGTCTCCACAGTGGGAGGGACCTAGGAACTGGCTTGGGAAGCTCCAGCCAGCTTGGCCTGTGGGAGTTGCCTTTGGCCGGCAGCTACACCCATTCTACACCCACCGAGCACTCTCTGCCATCAAGCTGGCTGGTAAGACGGCCTCGGGGGTTGGTCTGGGAGATCCAGACCGGACCAGCACAGCAGGCAAGATAAGATCCACTCAGGAACCAGGAATATGGGGGGGGGTGGTGATGGTCTTGCTGTTTCACTCTCACTCCACTTAGGCCTCAGGAGGAATAAGAAAAACACAAACATCACAAACAGCGACAGAACACGTGAGGGACCAGATAAGGATCCTGCCAATACAACTGGGCACGATGCAGGAAAAACAGAACATAATGGACTGAAGAAATGATCATGGTAAAGACCTATCACAGAAATGCACCTACAACCTCATTAGGAATGGATGAACCAAGACCCCATCTCAGGATATGCCACTCAAGAAAACAAGGAGCCCCTCCCCATACCATGGGAGATGAGGTCCACGGAGTTGGGGAATTTGCTCCACAACAAATCTGCAAAAGGAGAGAGCGGAGATGATCCACAAAGGCCATCAGTGGATGCCTACCCTCACTGAGAAACCTCATTACAGAAAATGACTGGGAGTAAGATTCCCTCATGCCAGAAGGCAAAGCTATGGGGTGAAGAGGTAACAGATATACAGGGACAATGGACTGGAACGGGCAGCTAGCAATGAGAAGATATTGTTAAACCTGAAATGAGCATGGACAGTCTACCCAATGCAAAGCTAAGACTACAATCCTTCACACACAGAATGTGGTGTATCAGAAACACAGTCCCTCACCTGTCAAATAGACACAACCACAGAACAGGAAGAGACCATTGGACTCAACATAAATCAACAAGCAATGGAAAGGAGTCTGAGTGAACAGACAGGCATCAGGGGTTGGGGGGGGAGGGAAGGCATCCCAGCAACCATTTATCTATGTAATAAAATATAAAAAATAATAACAAAACATAAGATAGAAGGAGGAGGAAGAGGAGGAGAAGGAGGAAGAAGATATCAGTCATTTTGGGATGAGCCATTTTGGAAGGAGGATGTGAGCAACTGCATGGCTGAGTTGGCTCGAGACTTGTGACCAGGCTTAGGCTGGTGAACTCATGCATAAACTGAGTGTGTATGCTAAAGGAATCTAAAAAATTTAGAAGTTTGAACCTCATGTTGGAGTTTATCTCACTTATTTAGGCTCAAATATTTTTGGAGAGACCATGAGGAGGCCTAAGATGGACCTGCTGTTGGTTCCTGCTTCTTGGAAACCAACAATTTTACTGCCTAAAGTGAGGATGCCACAAGAAGGAGGAGAACACATCATGTCTGTGACCACATGCTTGGAAGAAGTTGAACATGCCAAAGGAGGAAAAGAAGGATGCCCTGCATTTGGAACACATGCTGCTGAATTCAGATTAATTGGACAGTGGTGAGGTGATCAGAGACTGAAGGACAGTTTTGGACAATGTTGGGGTAATCAGGTTTTCTTACATGCTTATCTTGTAGTTTATATTTAGGTAATCACTTTGCTTAGTAATAAACACTTTATAAGTTTGGTTTGACTTTGAAAGGTCTGACTTTGGAATTATAGTATGGTGGCTGTGGATGGCTAAGAACCCATAATATAAAGTTGTTTTGAAAGATTTTCTTTCTTCAGTCTGGAAGAGGCCTTGAGACATCAGGCAAGCAGCAGGTATTAAAAGTTTTTTTTCCCCCTCTGGTTTGGGAGAGGGAGACAGGGCAGGTATTTGAATAACAAAGGTAACTTGTTGTGAAGACTTAAGGGTTAACAAAAGCTTTTGCCTGGTCTATATTAGATTGCAAGCTAAACTCTGGTTTAGGAATAAGCTCTGGTTTTCTTGAGTGGCATAAAAGCTGGCAAAAGAATTTTCAGTAAAAGAGCCTGCCTCTTCTCTTTACATTATTTCCACCAGCCAAGACCCAGAGCAGGGTGAGTGAACATGCAGTCATAGACACTACCAGGGTCACTGCTCTATTGCTGGAAAGTTACCTATAAAGGAACTTTTGATGCCAAAGTGTTTTCTATCTTCCTAGGCCTACCCTCACTTTCTTCCAGTGATTGTGTCTGTGGCCTTAATGCTTATTCTCACAGCTCCAGGCATGAGGCAGGCTAAAGATGCAGAAGACCCAAGGAGTTAGGAGAGGAATGCCTCTGTTGAAGATAGTGGCACAGCAGACAAATGAAAGGCAACTTTAAATACTCTCTGAATGGATGCACCCTTTGGCAGAGGCAGAGCTGCAGTCCAAGGAAGTGATTTCTGGAAAGTGGTTAAGGTAAACTACCAAACAGGAAACCCAATATTCAGCTCATGGAACTGTTACTGTGATGTTAATTGATCTTTTGTCTGACAAAGCTGCAGAAGGAATTTCAATGACAAAAGTAAGCAAACAGAAAGAGCAAATTTATTAAAAAGAACAGATATGAGAAGAGGTTTATAACAGAGAAAAGGAGAGGAACAAAATATAGTTGAGAATCCCTGGCCTGTGCCAGGCAAGGAAGAACAAGGAAGCTCAAAATGGTGTTAAGCCTCAGAGATTTTATTCCTTTCTTTCCTTAATTATTCAAAGACCCATCAGTATCCCTGTGATTATCTAATGTCACTGTGCCAAGGCTCAGTGTCAGTTACCAGCTTTTGGAATTGTCTTTTCTCTGCCCAGAAATGTCTTGGTAGCTCATCTTTCTTATAACAAAGGTGCTGGGTGAACTGTTTCAAATTTGGCACTGGTAGTCTAGAGCATGGCTAGTTAATCTCCTTCAAAATTTGTTTTTGTTGTCCTCTTTCTCCAGGTCGCCAAGGCTTCTTCCATGCTTCCAGGTCTCAGAACCCTGACAAGGCCACTGAAGCATCTGTCCCTGAGTAATTTAGATGGAGTGAAGCCAACATATCACTAAAAAAGGACAGGGTTCTCAGTGTAAAAGCACTAAAGTGAAACATTATTCCCAGATATGTCCTCCAAACAACTTGGTGGTTTGGAGGAGTGCTATGAGGTACTATAGCTGAAAAAGTGGGGTGCCAGTGGGAGGCACTAATCAGAATACTTGGATGAGATATGCCTTGAGGGTAAGTGGTAAGGAGCACTGTCGGCAGAGTCCAGCAGGAGAGAATTAAAAAGACTGACAGAAATGGCAAGGAGGAGCCACCATTAAGGGTTTTGGCCCAGAAAACATGCTGTAGCCTAGGAGGAAGGAAGATGCCATTACCAGTAGAAGCCTGGACGGGTGCACCCCAGGATTTGGAAAAGGAAAAGTTATATGAGACACCAGTACGGGCCTTTGGTTTGGGAATTTGAACTTAGACCTCTAAAGAGAGGATAGCATGCTGCAAAAACTTGAAATCTGTGTAAACTGAAAAGGCTGAAATCTGTGTATACTGGAAAAGTTTTGAGTCTGTGTATACTAGAAAGCTGGAAAATCCTGAAATCCTTGTATTTTGGAAACTTGGTAGAAGACTTGGAATCTATGTGCCTCATGGAGATGGAAAGTTGAATCTTCTAGAATCTGAAAGTTGGGTCTCCCAAAGACAGAGAGAAGTGAGAGGCCATATTGGAAAGTGTGTTTCTTTGCTTAAGCTGCTGTTCAGGTTTGGAGCACAGAGAAGATGCCATTTTGAAAGTGACCTTGGAAATGTGGTCCTTTGTGTGAGATTCCTGTTTCAGGGTTGAAACAGAGAGAAGATGCCACCTTGGATACCATCTTGGGACTCACATGATCTTCATTTAGGACTTTGAGATTGGACAATAACTGGGGTAAGATAAGGGTCCACTTGGCCTCAATGACTCTTGCTTCTTTTCTGTTTGTAAATAAATCCTGTTTTTGTTTTTCCCTAAAACCTAGTTTTCCTTGCAATTAAACAGATGTAGGTGGAAAGAACCCAATATTGTCCAGTTTAAATATTGGTTTTTCTCCTTGCTAATTTAGGTTCTTCTCTACACCTGGTTTCAGGAGGGGTTTGCATCACACAACAAAGCAATCTCCAAATCACTACACATGTCTCCATATGCCAAAACTATCTTATCTTTGCCCAAAATTCTGTGCCTCTTTTCTCTTAGTGATGCCAAAATCCAGTGCTGTCTTTCCTCTGTCCTGTCTTTCTCAACCTATTTACAGAGCACTCTCCATTTTCCATGGTACCCTGTCTTTCCCCAAATGAAACAATGTGGCCTCTCTCAGCTTCCTGACTCTAAGTCTCAGCCTCACTTGTAACAGAGAATCACCATAAAAAGGGGAGGTGCCATGTCCCCTGGCCTTAATGAACCCTGAACTGAGTGGAATAGTCAGATGAAACTGTGTAACACTGTAGGCACCAGGCTTGAGAGAGTCACACAAGAAGAGATACCTGGAGAAGGGCATACTTCCTTCTCAGCTTTGGGCTTGCACCAGGGACTTAGAGGACATAGATGGAGAAGCTTGGAAGAAGAGACATGTACAGATACTTGCAAGAGAGTATCTGTCAACAATGGCAGCCATTATCTTGATTTGTACTTTAATTTTGCCCCTTTTGTCTCAGACTTGCCTAGTCTCTTCTGTCGCTTTCCTATGGGTCCCTACCAGAAGGTGCCTTAACTTAGACTTGTGGCAAACTTCAGGCTTCAGTGGCCCCATTTCAGGCTAACCTTGTTTGACTGGGCATTTACCCACAGGATAACTTTGGGTGATTTATTTGGAATATTCTTTCTTCTCCTCTCTCTATGCATACTAATGCTATTAAATTTCTTGAGCATGCTTTTTCTTTGAGTGCACAGATGGCTGGACCTCTTTAAAACATACAGCTTGGGATGCCTGGGCACGGTGGCGCATACTTGTAAGCGACAGCTTATGGAGTTGCGGCGAAGTCTGAGGATCACGGTTTGAGACCCCCCACCGGGGCAACACAGTGAGACCTAGTCCCAAAAAATAGCTGGACATGGTGGCACACGCCTGTAATCCCAGCTACCTGGGAAGCTGAGGTAGGGGATTGTTTGAGTACATGGTACCACGGGCAATGTGAACCTGCGGTTGTTCCACAGGCAAAAATGGTGAGACCTAGTCATGAATGAATGAATGCATGAATGAATGAATGCATGAATGAATGCATGAATGAATGAATGAATGATATAGCTTGGGATTCTGGGGCACCCCTCGTCTACCCACTAGCATCTCTCTTCATTACAAGCAGATGACAGGTACCTCAAGACCCCAAACCTGACTTCTGCTATTCACAGCATAAAGAAAAGGCATTCTCTTAGTGTGAAAGAACTTTAATAGAACTATTATACATAGAGAGAGGGGAGAGAAAGGATAATAGTTTCCCAATGAAATACCCAAAGTTACTGAAACTGGGTTCAAAGTGGCACCAGAACTTACAAGAAAAAGAGCCAGTAGCTAAACCTGGCACTCTCTGGATTCTTCCTCTTGTGCACATAATTGCAAGATTACTCATAAAACAGCAATAAGATCTATTTACAAACCATACAAAATAAGAGTCACTGAGGTCACGGTGGTCAGTAACCTTATTCCAGTTATTGCCCAGTTTCTTAAGTCCTAAAACAAAAGGAAGCACAATCTCAAGAATACAGCCATGATTTCATCTTCCTAATTGCCACACCAAACCTGAAGCTGGTGTTTATTTTTTTAATTATTAATTAATTAATTAATTAATTTTTTTGAGACTAGGTTTCGTTATTTTTGCCTGTGGAACCACAGGCTCTCGTTTCCCGGGGTACCACGGACTCAAGCAATCCCCAGCCTCAGCTTCCCAGGGAGCTGGGAATACAGGCATGCGCCACCACGCCCAGCTATTTTTTTGGAACTAGGTCTTGCTACGGGCCCCAGGTGGGACTTGAACTGCAATCCCTATCCCCGGCTGCTTCATAGGCTGAAGCTTACAGGCATGAGCCACTGTGCCCGTCCCTTGAAGCTGGTGTTTAAACAAAGAAGAATGTGACCAAGATGGTATATCCATCCTACATATTTCAAACCAGCATTTCACCTGAAGTACCTGCCCAAGATGGTGTCTTCTCTCAATGCCAAATGAAGCAGATATTTAACACAAAATCCAGTTTTCCAGAAAGCTATCATCTAATCAGAAGTACACAGATTTTAAACTTTCCAGGTTTCACGTTTCCAGCATATACAGATTCCAAGCTTTTTCATCATACAGATTCCAAGTTTTCCAAGTTCTCCTGAAATCAGGTGAGAAACAAGGAAAACGGGGTGCTTAACCAAACTTACAAAGAAGAGCAGCTGGCCTTTTAAAGCCAGCCAAACACCAAGTTCTTCCCAGCCTGCGCATGGAGTAGTAAGATCACATAAACTTTAAGAGGGAGGTAAAAACAAATTTACATATTAAAAGACAAATTAGACAAGAGTCACTGAGGGGTACAAGAGAATCCCTTAGGTAATCTTACCACATAGACCACATAGTCCAGTCTCTAGTCCAAAGACACATAGCTACAACAACCATGTGTGCCCACAAAATGGCAGCTGCCCCACCTTAAGCTGGATGAAGGAGTTAAGATGGCGCCACCGCTACTTCTTCAAAGATACGGCTCCACTCACTCAAAGCCAGAAGAAGCCAAGATGGCATCACTGACCCTTCTCTGAAAGCAGGAGATTCAAAGCCAATGAGGAAAACCAGGATGGCATCAGCAATTCTTCTCCATAAGGCACAGCTCCTGCATTTTTTCAGCTCTAACTCTAAAGTGGCCTGGCATCAGCAAAACTCACTCGGTACAGTAACACAACAGACACTTCAGACGTCTCACATTGAAAACAACAACACAGGAAATTCTCTTCAGTTCTCCAAAAGACTTCCAAGCTTCGCAGTTTCAAAGTTAAACCAAATTTTTAAGTACTAAATTTCCAAGTCAGGCTATACAAATTACAAGTTTCTCCAACATGCTTCCCTGGGCATATCCACCCAGGGAAGAGCCCTGCTGCTCCACATGACTGAGGGAACCCTGAGGTCTTCCAGCCTCCCTGATCCTTTGCTCTCTGCACCTCTCTTCTCTGTTCTGTGTCTTTTCTCTCCTATGTGTTTTTCTCCATCCCCTCCTTAATCTCTTAATCCTCTTTACACAAGAAAAGGCTTAACTTCCCTTCTCTAAGTCTTCACCCACCAGGACACAATGGCTTCCATTTGCTGGGGATGCAGTGCTGGGGATCACAGCCCCCCAATTTCACCACAGATCCCGAACAGTATGAACCTGAGGGAACCTGGGTGGTAGAAACCAAATTTTAAAAGTGCCACTTTTTTCCTGTGGCTTGTTTGGATTGGAAGTTTTTGCCCCATTTTGTCCTAACTTCAAATGGACATGTGGTGAGATGATCAGAGTCTGAAATACAGTTTTAGACAAAGGTGGGGTTAACTGGGTTTTTCATGTTTGTCTTGTAGTACATATATGGGTAATCACTTTGCCTAGTAATAAATAGTTTGTCCACTTTATATAAGTTTGGTATGGCTTTGGAATTATAGTAAGGTGGCCGCAGATGGCAAGAAGAGCCCACAAATATAAACTGCAAGTGTTCAAGTTTTTTTTTTTTTTTCTGGCCTGGAAACTCTGGAGCCCGGGTGAGCAGCCAGCATTTGAATAACAAAGGTAACTAGGCTGTGACAGCTAAGTGTTAGCAAAGATTTTTGGCTGGTCTGTATTAGATTATAGGCTTGACTCTGGTTTAGAAAAAGCTGACAAAAGCATTTTAAGTAAAAAGAAAAGCTGTCTCTCTTTCTCCTGATATCAAATTATCTCTTGCTCTCTCTCTCCTGATATCAAATTATCTCTTGCTCACCCCCTTCAGGATTCTTCCTACTTCAAGCCTTTGTATGCAATCCCAAACCCAGGCCAAACTTAGAGTGATCAAACTAAGTAAACAAGGAAGTGATCTCCTAATTATGTACTACAAAATAAACATGTAAAACCCAGTTACCTACCACATGTTCAAAACTGTCCTTTAGTCCCAGTGTTATCTGATGAAAAGGCTTTCTAATTTTAGCTCAGATCCTCTGTCTGCTTCTCCCAGGCAGATTCAAATCCTATACCTCCTGCAGGTAAATGCCTTTACAGACTACCTTGCATTTCACTGACTCCTATCTTTTTTGTTATGTAAATTCTAGCCACTGTTTCTCAACTCCTTGCTCCAGAGACTGCAGGAGAGAAAAAAAAGTTCTAACTGTAGTTTAAACCTTCCTTGTTTGCCTGGATTTAACTCTTTGCAGCTCCTGCAGTCTAAAGACATTCTTTCTGCCATCCCCAGCATTTTCAATGTAATTTTAAGACAGAAAAATTTTTAACTAATTTATAACTAAACAAAGTGAATTCCTATTTATTACAGAAGGAAACATAAAAGAAAAACTCCAAATTACTTTAAAATTGTCCAAAAACCTTTCTCAACATTGTCCTACGTCCTTCCCCCCAGAATGTCCAAAACCCTCAGTTTCTCAGTTTGATAGGGTGTGCCCCCCCCCCATTGTCTCCTGTTTAAGATTGCAGATTTCAAGGACAGGTAATGTTAAAATGGGGGAATGACCTTAGCTGGAATTTCCCTTCAGGGGGATGCAGGGGGAAGAAAGAAGTGAAATAGTCTAGGTGAAACAGATTTCCTGGAAGG